>JAGDQP010010360.1:0-40980 GCA_022664845.1 Lepisma saccharinum
CGAAATTCCTTTTTAAAATGTAAAAATAGTATGCATTTAGGTGTAAGTGTCTATATTGAGGGTACTTTTCACACCCGGACGGGCTTTGGAGTTGAGCCCTCCAAATCGATTGCCCCCCTCCGAAATTAACCTTTATATATGGATCTGGAGGTACTTAATGTCATCGAACGATATCGAAATACCAAAAATGAAAAATAAATAACAGAGAATAACAAATCAAATTTGACGGAAGGGAAAGGGCTAAATGAATGTTATGGTCAATACCTGACGCTCGGATCCGGATCGGAAACTCGAATGCGGATACCTGCAACCAAGGTGCGAAAAAGGTGCTTAAATAGGTGTTAACTTTCAGATATAATCTTTATTGTTAACAACGAATACCTATATTACTCAACTTGTCTAGATAACCACATAGAACATTCTCTGGTCTTAAATATAAAACATGAAAATTATGTTATACATTAGAAAGCCACTTAAAATTAAAACGTTTTTTCTTACTTGCTACAGTTACCCATCAAGAAAATTGTTAAAATAGATGACATTCAAAATGTCTATGTTCTTCTCTGTAAGATTACATCTGCGGTCACTAAGCAGATACTTGTAAATTGAAAAATTACGTTCAACGTCAACAGACAAATGTTGTGCGTATCTTGTTTTCATCAGGTAATCCACATTCCTGTTGGTTGCGACATCTTGAACATCAGGGTTTTTCGCTAAACTTTGATCCAACTTCTGTTTTCCGGCCCCCTGCCTGCAGCTCTCGTTGCACATCCATCAAGCAGCCCACTGGGCTTCCTTTTCCGGACACTGCTCCTAAAGTTTTGTGATTGCAGTAGTAAGGAAAGAGAACCATGTACTGTATAGAGTCCATCTTGCAACTCATGTTGAAGTGCAAGTTTCTTGGCTTTTTCTACAGCTGAGGAATCATCATTGGGCAAAGCATCTAAAAAGTTGCATATTATATCGCGATGATTGCAAATAAAAACCGGAGATTTTAACCGCGTACCCCATCTAGTGAGGATAGCGAAGGGTGGAAGTGGAAGTCCCGTAATTTCTACATACTTCTGTGATCTAGAAGGAGCCTTTTTCAGTATTTTTTTAATGCTAGAAACAAATTCGTTCACATACGTATATTCATATTTAAGAGCTTCACAAACACGATGCAAGGCATGAGCAATGCAGGTTACATGTTTTAAGTTAGCAAACATATTTTTCAGATTAGAAAATGCAGCCAACATGTAAGATGCTTGGTCTGTAAGAACTAACCACACCATTTCATATTTTACGCCCTCCGGCCACAATACGAAACAAGCATCAGTGAAACATTGCATTACACTTGCACTGTCTGTTTTGTCGATAAAATATGTTTTTAAAAGCATGGGTTTCACTTCATGTCAATTGAGGGGTGCCACTAAAATGTTCAAAACGTACCTGTTTTGCCTATCTGTGGTTTCGTCTGCTATGAAATAGACTGGATGGTCAGCAACTACTTGCCTGATTTGCGATATTTTAGTTTCATAAAGAGGTTGAAGGTAAGATTTCCTTGAGGTGCTGTCTTCTGGAACTGACTTCCCCGTATATTTGTCCAAGTATGACTTCATAAAAGGATTGTGAAGTTTCGAAAGAGGTATTCCACACGCTATAAATGTCCTTGCTGTGTCACTGGAAAATTCATTTGTATTTCTAGAACTTGAAGATGCAAGCGCATCATCAATGAATTGCTGTCGCTTCCCACATAGCAGAGTACGTACCTGGGACGTCCCATTTAGATCTCATTACCGTCAGAATGGTCCTGCTCCCATAGCGATGTCCTAAGGACGTCCGTGGGATAACTCTGTGGGCAATACAAACAGTTCATCCCGTATGGATGTCCCCCGGAAAGCCGTTCGGGATTACCTATCTGGAATTTGTATATATTAAATCGACCTTACTATTATTATTATTATTTAATTAATTATAACTATACGAAGGATATGCCTTCGTATAGTTATACGAATGATTAATTATAACTATACTTCCCATGGATGTAAACGGGACTTAAACAGGACGTCCTACGGACGTCCCGATATCCTGCCAGGAGATCCATCAGATATCCCTGGGACGTCATTTTGCTATGTGGGTTGCCGCCTTTACCATCTCGTAGTTCTTTATTCTTGACATGTTTGCCACATTGTAGATGCTGCACAACCCGATTCCGTTGGTGTTTGTCATCAACAGCACTAGAAATATCACACACATCACACTTCCATCACTCTGAATGCCGTCACGACTAAATTGTTTGACAATGTCGCGCAGTTTCCCAGCACTTACACTATGTTTCGGCATGGTGTACAAGCAAAATCTGATACACCGATCACTCGATCAGAGACTGTAACTTTAAGCGTTGAGCTGGTTATGGCGAAATGTAGAATTAAAACAAAACACCCTTTTTCCTGTACCTTCCTCGCTGAGGCGGGAGAAGGAAACAACAAATAAACTTTTCTACAATTCGTAAACAATACAGCAAGCGGCAATAAAGAAAATATTTTAAAAAAATATGTTATTGTTCTTCCGACAAATCGGGAGAGCAACTTCTAGCAATTGTAATGCGTCATTGTTGGTACTGTTTATAAAAGCCTCTCGTTTCAAAAAATAAACACGATAGGTAATTCTGTATTTAGATTTATGAGAACGCAACCTTTGTGCAGTGCATTAGGTTGACAGGAGCGTGTGCAAGTGAGCACCAGTTGCTAATTTTGAATTTTATTAATACTTAAAAAAATAACGTGATAAAGGTGCAAAAAGTGGAAAAAGGTGCAAACAGGTGCTACCGAAACAGCATTGATTCAGTTCAATACGTGCTTATTTTGCGGAATAGTATCTTTTATTTCATTTTCATACACAAAAAAAAAATACGGTGCAGCATCTAAAATTCCTAGCCCTAATGATGACTTTAGAGGTTACTTTGAGTTTCAATACTCCTACATACTTTGGTTACATAACTTTTCTCCTGTAAATTTTACTTTCTTTGGTGTAGATAAAATAAAACGAACATGTAAAATTCATTATTTACAATGATGGCAATATTAGATATAACTAAATATTCTGTTAACTTTAATATTAGAAAATATATACATTATATTTCCACATTACGATACAGAAAAATACATGAAATAATTTTGAGTTTAAAGAGAACAAGTATTGATTATACTGGGTTGCATAAATGTTCTTTAGCTTTGATGAAACTTGTTTTAAAAATGCAAATTAGAAGAAGAGGATTTTTTTTACAGTCCTGGTGTTTTGATTCTACTCTTTTAGTATGTTTTAGAACATTGTTTATTATTGGAATCCCAAGAATTTTTTTCTCAGGATTGTTCAACACATGTGGAAACACTCCTGGTACGAATAACCAACTCTCGCGTAGCCTGAACTGTAAGTAACACCGAGAAGCGCTCAATCCAACATCTGTTAAGTCAAAATCGCCACATTTGAAATTTTTTAAAGAAATATGTTTAATCGTTTGTGCTACGTTTGTGCTGGATTGTGCAGCGAGAATTTTCGTTTGTGCTCAAACATACAACAAAATAATTAAAAATATAATGTGGCGATTCTGGCTTGACGTCAAGTGAAAATCGCCACATCTCGAAATATTTCTCTACGGAACAAAAGACAAACGCAATAGATTGTGCTTCGTTTGTGATGGATTGTGCCGTCACAATTATTGTTTGTGCAATAATACTCTAAAAGATATAGCAAAATTTCAAATCTTATGACGTCACTCCAAAATAGCCATATTTTAAAATATTTTAATTTTCACATACAAACTCTTCCATTCGTTTGTGCTACGTTTGTGCTGGATTGAGCAGCATGAATTTTCGTTTGTGCTCAAACGCATAACAAAATAAATAAGAAAATAATGTGGAGATTCAGACTCAAGTGAAAATCGCCACATCTCGAAATAGTTCTGTACGAAACAAAAGGTAGAATTGAAGGAATCGATTGTGCTTCGTTTGTACCCTAATATTCTCTAAAATATAACAAATTTTCAAAATTGATGACCTGACTCCAAAATGGCCACATTTTATATTTTAATTTTCACAAATAGACTACCCAGCGTCATTACCTCAGACTAGGGTCACATAACCTTTTCTCCTACAAAAATAGATTAATGGCAAAACTGACATCAGAAACGTATTTCTTGTAAAATTCTAGTCCAGAATGACATGTTACAAGACCCTTTTCCCGTTTAAGGAACATGATTGAAGAAAAATGGTTCATGTTTTTCTTCCCCATCTGTATATTTGCTTGTCAGTGGTACGTGTGATATATATATGTTGTTGCTATCTGGAACTACCGATATGCTCCTCTGATGACTTACTTCAAAAATTATTTCAGTTCTCACGATCGTGGATATCCCAGCCACCTCATTCGTAATCAATTGGACCGTACCAGAAAAAATCACCCCAACTCCAATCTGCTTCCCCGCGAAGTTCCATCCGCTCCCAATCTTTTCAATTAGTACTACCCCATCCTTCAGGCCCTCCAAAAGCTCCTCAAACTGGCGCAGTCTATACTCACTGCGTCACCTGAAACTGAAAGCGCTTTCTCGTCATACCCTAAAATAGTCTACCGCAACCCAAAAATGTCAACACGATTCTCACCTGAACTTGATCTATTCCGCTCCCTTCCCCAAAACCTGGCAAGTGAAGTTTATCCCGCTGCGGAACTTGACCTACCTATGATCCCAGTCTGACCTTCGAACATCTCGTCACTCACAAGGCGTACTCTTTCCAACACTCCGGCCGTTTTATATCTTCCAAGCTTATTTGTCTCCTACTCTGTAACAAGTTCCACCTTCTACATTGGAGAAACCTAAACACCTTTTTAACAATCCGCATCAACAACCATTACTACTCATCCAAAACACAACTTCCGCATCTTTCCATAACTGAACACTTCATATCGCGGCAGCACCTTTGGCGAAGCCTTCCGAGTCAGCATTCTGAAAATTCTGAAGCCTGACTCAACCGCCAGAGTTAGAAAGAGAAGGGAGCAGACGTACATCTCTATCCTCTCCGCCAATCATGAACTCGTCCTTAACGGAACGTAACGCCCTGCAACACAGTTTCTTTTTCCCCTCCTCCTCTTCTTCGGTGCTAACTTCTTCCATTCACTCCTTCCATCTTTATTTTCACTTTTATTCTACTTTTCTTCTTATCTCCTTTCCCCTTTCATCTTCATTATTATTAATATTATTCTCTCCCCAATAATTCTTAAACCTGCTGTTCCTTTAGAAAGTATTCACCTACTCCTAGTAACCTCCGCAATTCGTTCTCAATCTGGTGTTTTCTACGAAACATTTAGTAATTTTCACGCCTCCATAACCTGGCAATTCTCTTACCCAGCATTAATATGCAATATGGTGACTCCTTAGAACAAGTCCCGCACCAGTGCTCTCTGTCCATTTTCTCTCCTATCATGTGAGCACGCCTCTGCGAAATGTATACATGTATGCACAATTATATGTATATACGTCTATATGCATACAGTGGCGGAGTAAGAGGACTAGCGGTCTCCCCGCACCGGGCCCCACCTGCCGGTGGATCCTTGCAGTTCGCCAGAGGCCAATAATCGCTTGTTAAGATTAATCAGTTTAGCACATCGATGGTGGTCAGCGGCGTAATAGCAATGCCGTCTCAGGGCTCTTACTTGTGCAAATGACTGTAATGGGTGATAAACATGACTCTTCACAATCTGAATAACCATTTTCATATATAGGTTAAGGCGAGTGAGCGAGAAGTTTTGGCAAGTAACCCCCGTGCGGCACCTGTAATCGTAATAACGGAAAAAGGGGGTCAAAAGGAGCAGTGTGAGCTCACGATTGTGTTCGCGAACGGGCCTCAATGAAGTTCACTTTCTCCGGGCCTTACGTTTCACTGTATATATAAAGTAGATATAGGAAAAGACTAGAGAGGTAATATAATTGTTGAAATTTGAACAGAGGGGAAATGAATTGTACTTAGTAATTTCTTGAAGAAGATTACGTGCACAATTTTACAATTAACACTTGTCACTATATATTTCGACTCAAATCCATCTTTACTAGACGATAGAATAAAAGTTCGCTGAACACATGAATGATATGGAAATAAAATAAAAGAAAAGAAAGAAGAGTTTTATTTTTCTCGCGAGCCTGTTCAGGTGCATATGTCCCTCTGAGCTCCATTTTGGATGTCCCTATCCTGAACTTTTTCCTTTTAACCTTGGGACCATAGAAGGCAGTATTGTACTGCCGAAGGCTCATTCAATTTTTAGTTCATTTTTATAGTGAGGATTCCTGGTCCACACGGTAGGTGTGATCATTTTTATTACTTTTCTCTAGCTTTGAATGTCTACCCCATTTATTTTAGCCGTTTTCTTAGTTTCTGTTAATTTTCCACTGTTTCCATAGGCGTATGCCCCTGGCTCTTAATGGGTGAGCTCTTGAGGAAGGAATGATGTGCAAAGCTTCTAAATACTCTTATCGTGTCTTGATTTGTAAATGTTCAGAGGTGTCTTACAACCATTCCGGTAAGTTGTGTACAAGTTTCATAAAGAAGTATTTAGCACTTGTCTAGGTTTCTCGTTAGGCTAATACATGCAGATACTATGTGCCATCCAGGTAGCAATCATGCCTCTACTCTCTGCTTTTTGTGTACTTTAACCAAAAGGTAGAAACTTGCCAGTTTCGCATTAGAATTCATTACCTTTCTCATTTTGTATTAGCTTCAATGAGGTTGTTTTCAAAAAACCTTATTTTTCCATAATAAATCATTTTTTCCATAATAGTCCTAACCACGTTTATGTACATATGGATGTCATGTGTGAAATTATTTTGGTGAGCTTTTCTGTTCACTTTTTCCTCTCGAGACAAGAAACTATAGTGTAGCAATCCCAATAGAGAAGCTGCTTGTAGGAAAGAAAATTTTAATGTATTGCTGCATTGAGATGACATCATCATATTTGAAATTTTGTATATGTTAGAAAGCACTATGACAAAAACCATAATTGTGACGGCACAACACAGCACAAGCGAAGCATTTCGTCTGTTATTGGGTATGAACTGAAATATATGTGACAATTTTCACTTGGCGTCAAGCCAGAATCCCACATTATTTTCTAATTATTTTGTTGCGCGTTTGAGCACAAACAAAAATTGTTGCTGCACAATCCAGCACAAACGAATAGTTTATTTGTGAAAATATTTTTTTTTTAATGCGGCTATTTTGGAGTGACATTATCAGATTTGAAATTTTGCTATACCTTTCAGAGTATTAGGGCACAAACAATAATTGAACGTATGAGTGGAAGAACAGTAATATTCCAAAAATTCAAAAAAAGTAGAGATAGCCAATATCTAGTTTAAATGTGTGCCTACCGTCAAGAACAAGGATAATAATCCGGGCTGCCACATGTGTGAAATGACGCTGATAAGCTTGCGATGAGTGGAAGAACAGTAACATTCCGGGAATGTTACTGTTCTTCCACTCAAACACCGCGCTGCATGGTAGTGCTCCTGTCTTCCACAGCGTTGTGCTAGTAGCAGCCTGCATGCGTCTGTTACAGTAATGTGAGTTTGTTGTGCTGTTGCATGGTTTGTGTTACGAGCAGCCAAAAAAGGCCCAAGTGAGGTCAGTAGTTTTGTTCTTGACTTTATAAACACCATCCCTAAAGAAGTCACGGATTTACATGTGTTCAGTGACGTCTGTGGTGGCCAAAATCGTAAACACACTCTTACAGTACTGTTTTTGGCCTTAACATTGAATGATATATTTTCAGTAATTCACCACTAATTTGAAGTACGCGGGCATAGTTTTTTGCCATGCGACAGAAATTTTTCAGTTGTAAAGCGTGCTGTTCGGCGGCTAGACCACATTTACATGCCTAGCGAGTATGAAGACATCATTGCAAACGCCAAAAAAATGAACCAAAGTTTGAAGTCAAAACAGTAACCAATGGAGATATTTTGAACTTTCAGGAGTGGTGGTCAAACAATTTAAAGAAATCTACTAAAGATGTTGAAAGAAGAAATAAGAAGTTTGCCATCAGCAAATACAGGCATCTTAAGTACGGTGGTGACGGATGCGTCAGAGCATTGATAGGCTTACAAGCTCTACGTTCCAAAGATTATATACCCTTTACAGAAAACATAGCAAACTCTGCGCTCAAACTTCTTAAAGGACATCATCCGAGTGTTT
The DNA here is from genome assembly GCA_022664845.1 of Lepisma saccharinum. Taxonomy (NCBI): domain Eukaryota; kingdom Metazoa; phylum Arthropoda; class Insecta; order Zygentoma; family Lepismatidae; genus Lepisma; species Lepisma saccharinum. Next base: position 8,217 of record JAGDQP010010360.1, read on the forward strand.
CACTTCCTGAAGACAAACTCTATTCTGGAAAAGTTGCAGTAAACCAAAAGAAACTCCAGGACATTGCAAAATTGAAGCAGTACATCCCTCATGAACACCAACAGTTTTATGATGACTACAAGTACCGACAAACATGGCAGACAGCGATGAGGATGAATAAAGGCTGTCTACTGTGTTGAAGGTAAGCAGAATACAATATTGCATTATGCAATCCTTATTTTTGTATAGTATGCACTGTTCATTATTACTGTATACCTTATAATCCTATTTCTCCATTCTAACCATTTCGTTCTTATTACAAATTCCAACAGAAGACGAATAAGTAAAAGAGGAAAGTTAAGCAATTTAAGAATAATATAGATTTTGTATACGTCCCTGATGAGTAAAAACATAAATAAAGCTTGTATTTTTCAATTATGTACACATTAAAACACATATCTTACAAAAATACTAACAGAAAAGCAATTATTTTTACATTTTTTGTAAAATCCTGTAGTGAGTGGAAGAAAGATAATATTCCACGGCACAATACATTGAATATATACACAATTAATTAGTTGAAGTGATATTCAGTTCTATCAAGAGATTGCTTGTCTATAGGAGAATATATTTCCAATGTTAACTTTTACTCATCATTTATGGTTTGGGCACAAAACAGTTTTTTGTAATTTCCCAAAACTTGGCACTCGTGGAATATTTATGTTTTTCCACTCAGACGTTCAATTGTGACGGAACAATCCAACACAAACGAAGCACAATCGATTGCGTTTCTTCGTAGAGAAATATTTCCAGATGTGGCGATTTTCACTTGAAGTCAGAATCTCCACATTATTTTTTAATTATTCTGTTTTCCGTTTGAGCACAACGAAAATTCTTGTTGCACATTCCAGTATAAACGTAGCACAAACGAATGGAAGATTTTACTTGTGAATATTAAAATATTTTAAATATGTCTATTTTGGAGCGACGTCATCAGATTTGAAATTTTGCTATATCTTTAGAGTATTATTGCACAAACAATAATTGTAACGGCACAATCCAGCACAAACGAAGCTCAATCGATTGCGTTTGTCTTTTGTTCCGTAGAGAAATATTTCAAATGTGGCGATTTTGACTTGACAGACGTCTCAATCCAGCAGCTGCAGTTTGGTCTTACGGTTAAAGCGTCAAGAAACTGATCCAAAGATCCGAGGTTCAAATCATAACGTCAAATTTTTACATACTTTTTTTTAAAAAAAAATAGTTTTTTCTTTTTTTTATGTAAATACACAAAATGAAATTTAACAAAAGTTGTGATTTATAATGTTAAGAGGTAACTAAAAACTAGGATGCACATAATCCTACCAGGACAGGATGCACAGCGAGCGATAGTTTTGTGCGCAAGGAGGGGCTGGTGCGTCCAAAGAGAGCTGCATGAAGTTAGGAGCGGAGGGGGCAGACCCCGGTGATCGGTGGGCAAACTCAAAATAATGTTTAAGCAAAGGTTCTGTGCCGTACGGGAAGTGTTTCCTAGTGGGCCCTCCCCAGCCTTGCAACTTTAAAGGTAATTCTAAAAAAAAAAATGTTGTATTCGAATTACCTGTCGTTGTTGTAGTATTGTTATATATACCAACTATTTGGAGAACAGCGATCGTAAATGGATTTAGATATGGTGAGGTATTCTTTATATTGCATGGTGATGCAATATTGATATAAATGCAACATTCCAAATATAACGCATGAACTATTTGGACATGATCAGTTGGTACTGTTGTGGTGGTACGGTCGACTGCTTTGACGTACGAAGGTGCTATTGTTTTGACTGATTTGGGACAAAACCGTAGCTAGTCGTGTACAGGGAATTGTGATCTGCGGTATGATTAACGTTGGGAATGCATGGGCTAAACCTTGGATGCTCATTTCAGTACTGATTGACCTTTGCTATTGTGAATGCTTAACTAGTGATGGGAAAATTGCACCAACCTATCCCATATGTTGTGCTGTTTGTGTACTAATAAATTGATTTTCGTTGTCGTTGATAATTGAATCATTAATGTTTCTTATAAGAGATAAAGTATTACTAATACAACGTAACCTAATCTGTAGTTATATATTAACCATATCTACAATGATTATTGTTGTATTTAGACAATAGAACATATTTTAAAGTGGCGCATCGGAAAGGATTTTCAAAGATCGTGGGAAATATGATGGTGTCCCTTGATGATTACGATAAGATTAATGGCAATATTAGGTTATATTTGGATCGATTCGATTCTTTTTGTCAATCCAATGATATGTCTGAAGATAAAAATGCTTGCACATTTTTTTCGGTTAATGGTGGAAAAGTATATGAAAGGTTGCATCAGGATTGTGGTCCGGTGGCTTTAGGTGAGAAATCATAGTGATATCAAATCGATGATGGTTAAACATTTTGATCGTCAGATGAACGAGTTGGTTGCGAAATGTCCTGTATTCAATACATACTGTAAATCTTAGACCATTTTAGTAAGTGGCAAGCATGTAAGAGTAATAATAGTAACAAAGATCGGGTTTGTTCTAGTCTTAATGAGTTGCATGAAGGTATTGAAAAGGACGATCTCTATTCTTCATATAGATGATGTATTGCTTTAATTAGTATTGGTACTGGATTGCCTTCTTTAATGATGTGTATTTCTGGAACCACAGTAGTGTATACAATTGACACGGCATCGAGATATAACGTAATTTCATGAACGCTAACTAGCACATTGTGCTTACAGGTGACAACTTCTGCTACAATTGGAACTATGCAATTATTAAATGTCTTTCTGGTAAATGTTTCAGGACGTATAGAGGTACCTGTATAATTAATATGGAGCAAGTAAAGATGGCTTTTGCATTGATTAAGGACACTTTTGAATGTGCCATTTTAGGGGAGAAGTACTGAGTAGTTTATCGCCTGATTAAAACAGACATTTAGCAAATTTGTAGGAAATAATATAGATCCTGATTCTCAGAAAATTGTTATATGATAATCAAATATTACAAGGCAACTTCCAGATAATATCTTTTAATCAAATTTTGATTTCAGAATTAAATAAATCAAATCAGATCTTAATTAAAAGCGGTTAGAGTTACAACTGAGGGTTGAACAGTAAAACAATTAGTAACGATTAAGCGTGCAATTAGTGAGAAATATTATAACACAAACTTTAATTTGGATAATATGTTTTCATTTGTTCTCAAATTTCGAAAAAATAATCTCAGATAAAAAGGAACATAATGTAAAAGAGAAAACTATTCTGTCCTTGAGTGAGAATGAAATAGTGCACATTGGAGTTGAAAATTCAAAAGGTGAATTTATAATTGATCAAATGAAGACATATATGAATTTAACTGAGTCAGTTTCTAAAACAAAATAGAATCTATAGAGGTACCAACTGTTCTAATTCATAAGTTGATGTTCATGTAGAAATCAGTGACAATAATATTGATGTTGAGTCTGACGTAAAATTTCAGATAATTCTAGCTCGGTTATCTGCAAGGACGAAGTTGATAAGGTTTCAGTAAAAGAGAAAAGGTTCCGAGATATATATATTTCGGAGGAAAATTTAAAGGCACATAGATAATTTGATACATTCATTCCCAAGTTCAGGTGCTGTGAGCAGTATCTGACGAGGATATTTTGTTAGAGTGCATAAACATTCTTTACTCCGACCAAAGAATTGACTAGAATCATTAAACCATAGAGGGGGAGGGAGAAGTGCTGGGTTGCTTTGTTGATGCTTATTTAAAGTAAATCAAATTGGAAGATGCACATTTTAGTCTTTTTTTTTTTAGAATCCTGGTGTTTTGGTTCTACCCCTGTATTATGTTTTAAAATATGGTTAGTTATTAGAAACCTGTCATTGTTGGAGTATTGCGATATATATATTTGGGAAACGATCGTAAATGGATTTAGATAAGCTCTTTTTTATACGGCATGGTGAGGAAATATTGATATAAATGCAACATGTTAAGTATCTCTTGAAATATTTGGACACGATCTTTGGGTACTGTAGTGGTGGTAAGGCGACTGCTTTGATGTACGAAGGTGCTATTGTTTTGCCTGACTTTCGAATGGAATAGTAGCTGTCGTGTACAGAGAGTTAACGGTATGGTTACTCTTTGGAATACATGGGCTAAACCTTCGATTCTCATTTCAGTACTGATTGACTTTTGCTATTCATCATGTTTAACTAGTGATGGGGAAATTGCACCAACGTAACCAATATGTTGTGCCTTTGTCGTAGCGATTATTATTAACATTTCTGTTGGTGTACTAATAAATAGATTCTCGTTCCGTTGGCAATTAAATCGCTCTTATTTGAAATACAAGATTACTAATACAACCTAACCTAACCTGTAGTTATACATTAACCTTACCTACATTATTTTTATATTTAGACAACATACTTTACAAATTGTTTCCACATCACTTACATTTAATATATTTCTGATTTAATACTTGACTCATCTCTCATTAGGATTCACTTCTTCCATTTCTAAGACTCCGCAGTTCATTTCTGAGTTACAACGGAGTATGAGAATTCAGACTAAGCAACTTGACACGAGGAAGGATAATAACAATATTAATAGAGCATACAAGTATCCAGCAGGCACAATTAAACGAAGCGATTTAGAATTCAATTTATGCAAACCTGAAGATTCGGTTTGTATGGACAAGCGCTCTGGTTTATTACCCGAGTGAGAATAAAGCAAACATTTTTTGATTGTTTACAAGCAATTTGACACTTAAAATGACTATACCATATTTCAATTAAGACTTCACACATTAATTTTGCAAATAGTATTTTATTATAACGCTTCATGGGAAACGATTATTTTTAATTTAATTCTACCTAAACGAATAACATTGAAAAATACCTAATCGATATGAATTTCGTCATGAAAGCACATTTATACTTACGCTGGAGAAGGATATGTAATATTTTTTTGTTGCTTCAAATCATTATTTTCAGTCTACTTGTATTCGCATATTTCTAATTATAGGTACCTTTCCACTTTATGCGTTCTTACGTGCCATTTTTAATTAATTTAAACCTACATGTTTGTCATTCCAACAGGATCTTCTCTACGGGGTATATATTTGTATGTGGCTTCCAGGCAACTCAAATTAAATTTAGATTAACAGTCAAAAAGACCTATCGTTTGTATGTGTTAATTTGTTTCTCTTCAAACTAAACTTTATTACATGGATATGCACGTTTACATGAAAAGACCTTTGTCTGTCTTAACGTGCTTTTTTTAGATCGTTCTTTGAAGTACATTTACATTTACGTTTGACAATGAACAGGCCTTTCGTCTGTATATGTTAACATGTGCATTTTCAGACTACTCTTAAGAGCACATTTATATCCACACGTTTGAAATTAAAAAGCGTGTTGTGTGTGTGTTAACATGTGTCTTTTTAAATTACTGATGTGATTGCTTGTATATCCACACATTTCACATTGAAAACGGCACTCGTGTGCATGTGTCAACATGTGTATTTTCAGACTAGTTTTTCGAGTACATTTATATTCACACGTTCCACATTGAAAAGGCCTTTCCTCTGTATGCGTTAATATGTGTCTTTTCAAATCACTCTTCACAGTACATTTGTATTCACAAGTTTGACACTGAAAAGGCCTTTCACCTGTGTGCGTTAATATGTGTCTTCTTAGATCACTCTTCGCAGTACATTTATATTCACATGTTCCACATTGAAAAGGTCTTTTGTATGTATGGGTCAACACGTGTAATTTTAGACTACTACATCGAGTACATTTATATTCACAATTTTCACATTGAAAAGGCCAATCGTCTGTATGCATTAACATGTGTATTTTCAGACTACTCTTTCGAGTACATTTATATTCACACGTATCACATTCAAAAGGCCAATCGTCTGTATGCGTCAGCATATGTATTTTCAGATCACTGGCGTGGTTGAATTTATATCCACACATCTGACACTGAAAACTCCTTTTACCTGTATGTGTTAACATGTGTATTTTCAGACTACTCTTTCGAGTGCATCTATATTCACACGTTTCACACTGAAAAGGTCTCTCGTCTGAATGCGTTAATATGTGCCTTTTTAGATCACTCTTTGCAATACATTTATATGGGCATGTTTGACACTGAAAAGGCCTTTTGGTTGTATGCGTTAACATGTGTCTTTTGAGATCACTTTTTACAGTACCTTTATATTCACATGTTTCACATTGAAAAGGCATTTCGTCTGTATGTGTTAACATGTGTCTTTTCAGACTACTCTTTCGAATACATTGATATAAACACGTTTCACATTGAAAAAATCCCTCGTTTATGTGTGTTAACATGTGATTTTTCAGATTACTCTTTCGAGTACATTTATATTCACACGTTTCACATTGAAAAGGCCAATCGTTTGTATGTGTTAACATGTGTCTTTTCAGACCACTCTTTCGAGTACATTGATATGAACACGTTTCACATTGAAAATGTCCCTCGTTTGTATGTGTTAACATGTGTCTTTTCAGACTACTCTTTCGAGTACATTTAAATTCACACGTTTCACACTGAAAAGGCCAATCGTCTGTATGTCTTAACATGTGTATTTTCAAACTAATCTTTTGAGTACATTTATATTCGCATGTTTCACATTGAAAAGGTGTTTCGTATGTATGTGTCAAAATGTGTCTTTTGAGATTACTAACTTTATTAAATTTATATGCACATGTTTCACATTCGCAATGATTCTCCCTGGTATGACTTTTTATGTGTACTCTTAAGCTACTCTTTTGGATAGATTTATATCCACATATTTCACAGTGGAAAAGTTACGTGACTGAATTGGCTCGTCCGTGTTTTTTCAGCTGAAATGAGAATAAAAGTAACTTCAAGATATGATTTTACTGTTAAGGTTTTAGCCATCTATGAAAAACAATTAATTACATTTTAAACGGATGGATAGTGCCTTGCTTGCTTCTTAACCCTGCAACCTTTGCGTGGTGTAAATGTGACGCTGCGTAGAAAATTTTGTTCGCAACAGAGCAAACAAGTAGTAGTGTTCCGCCGCTCAGAGTAGCATCTTAATTTGTATCGTTCTACAATATCATATATGCAGTTGCTTTCGATAGCGTCTGTTCTAAAACTGGGAAATTGTTTTCTCCTAGGATCATAACCGCACGCACGGTGACTACTGCACTTTATGGAAGAGTTATAAAATGTGATTAGTTGTTTTCGTAAGTCTTTATATTGTTGTTACAAGACCTTAAGATCATCTCTAAGTGCACGATGAAATAATAGTACATGAAGTAGAGATGAAGACAATTTTTAAGTTTACAACAATGAAACCATGAAGCAAGATTCTTTATCCTCAATGTGGAGAAATGTTGTCGCAATTTTCATGTTAGGGTAGAAATATCGTTCTTCCTATGCATAAGTCACCAGTAGTTCGCTCAGGAAGCAATCTTATGACGCCTAGAGGTAGTTTACGAACAGAAATTACTGAAGAATTACTGGAGTAAATGCTTCAGTAGACGACCAGCAATTTACTATTCTGCAAGGGATATGATGTGTTAAGTTTGTAATAAAACTCTTTCTTTGAAAGTAAATTGATGTAGTAATATAACATTAAACTTTAAATCAGAATATTAAAAACATGAATATGACTATAATTGTGCCTCATCAATTCTGAACTCGTAATCTTTATTGATGTCTTAAACAGTAATATTTATTGATATTTAGATTTATTTCCACCGAATGGTACAGATTTGAAATGTGATCATGTTGACCAAACGCGACGGTTTCATGGTTACTTGAATTTTTAAATGTGTATACCTGTTTTTAGGTACGGCAAAGTTACATTAATAACTGCATACACTGTTTTATGGTACTTTGGGATTACAAAAACGTGTATATCTTTTCAAATATATTTTGCTCTGAAATTATATTCTACCATAACATTGGACGCTTACATTCTAAAACGCATGTGAAGGGTCTAATAAATACAACACGAAGTTAAGAAGAATAGATTTTTATCTTTTATGCATTTTTGTAGCTATCTGTTCAATATGCAACTTGGATTTTTCAATCCGATGACGGCTAACAAAACAAATAAAAACTACTTTCGATACATGACTACAGCTTAACGTAACCTCGTTTGCAAATTTAGATACAATATTATGTAATTTTAAATTGTATTTGATTTTCGGAAACCCCTGTTTTATAAATGCCAAAACTGCGGCACCTAATATTTATATAATTGATAAGAAAGCTAACACAAAAATATATATTCATATTTGATTTGGAGAAAAGATGACTTATGAAACGAAGACGGGATCAAACTAACGGAAGACGCTGTTACAATGAATAATCTACAAAAAGCGAAACCATTTTATTAACCGATACAATTCGTTATGGAAACTGGGCATAATACAAAACATAATAAAATTTTACGTACAGGAGATACAAATAAATTGATAGAAATATGACCATGCGTTTTATCCAGTAATAATATTCTTCTTCAAGGATATATTTTGGCCTAATATTAGTGCAAAATGTCATATTATTCAGTTCCTATAATTAGTGTCCACTATGTTGAGAATTTAAAATGCAGTGATTTCAAAGGCAATTATATTGTTGTATGAAATTCTGACAATTATAAAATACGGTAGTATCTCACGCTCCTACATCTGGGTTGCAGCGGTTCATATAGCAAAGCTATTGTATTCGGCAGATGCAATATATCACCATTTCGCTTCCGCTTAGATACTTGTTAATTCTTTCTGCAAGATATTCATGATCAAAATCAGAAACTGGCTATGCGACTACCATTTTCGTCAGCTTTATGTTTCTGTATACCGAGTGCTCAGTGTGCATTATTTTCTACGCATTGCCAGCACGCCGTCGTAATTACTTCAGCTTCTTTAGGCATCGCTTTTTCGGCCGTGTAAGCGTCCAATAAAATTTGCCATTGCCGCATCCGTTTTCATAACAACAAATTGCCGCATTATCCTTACAATGTGTTTTTGTAAGTACTGTTCGTAGCAGACAGATGGCGCGTGCGCGTTTTAACTCTATAAAAGGGGTTCGTGCCATTCCAGAAAAATCCAAAATTGTAAACGTTATATGATGTATGACTAGTATTAATGTCGACAAATACAAGGACCACTATATAATTCCTTTAATGGATAATTTTTATTTAAAATAGAAGACGGCGTCTTTTTGTATAAGAAATGTCTAATCTGAATAAATCAAAAATTATTTTTTCATTAGAATGTTAATTAATCCTATTTACTAGCTAATTTCAATATGGTGGTGCATTATTATATAACATGCAGGGAATCTATGTTTAACTTCAATAAAACATAATATATAAGGCAACCCATGATTGCAAATGGCCACCATAAAATTCTTCAGGTGGATTCATTGGTCTAGAAGCTTTAGAAAACACCGAAACACTCATAAATATCAGCAAAATTTACATTTTGTTTAATATGAAACCAATATTGGTAATGCACCTTGCGAATGTATCTTGTAAGAAGCAAATGTAAGGAATGGGATTAGACCAACTCCTCTCACGAACATTATAAAAGAAAAAAATATTTAGTATTCTAAAGAAGCATCAGCTTATCTTTACAAAGGCCCTGGAAAATGCAAGGTTTTCCTTAACAAAATGAAACTGAAGACGAGAAATAATGAAAGAGCCCATAACATACATTGTAGTGTTACAAACGTGCTTATCCCAAGTAGTGAAACAAACTCTCTACTCATGAGGATGTTTGCTTGTTAGTATTCGTGTGCCATTTTGAAGATTCTACCCAATCCTACACTTCTACCAGTGTTGGTGACTGAGTATAACGACGTGAAACTATGAGTGTTATTTGACTGTCTGTAACCGTAATTCGCGGCATTGAGTTAAACTACCGCCGGATATGCGTATGTAGCGTACCGAAAACAATGCTATTTAAAAGCCTTCCCGCCAATTTATCTTCAAACAGAGACAAATTACACCTAATATTTTACAAACAAACTCACTTTTAATGATAATTATAAATATGCATATAAGTTCTAGGCCTGAGTATCCAATTGAAATAGTGTTACTTTGTAGTGGACAGTTTAGTAACGTCACTATATCTAAGATTTAAAGACATAGCATTTACTACTATAAAATAAGAAAACATCGTGTAACAAAAATGCGTACTCAGATAAGTGAATACAAGATAATATATATAAACATTACAAAAATAACGCACGCAATCGACAATATATCTGTTTCGTGGAAACTGATTTATACTATTTCATATAGCAAATAACAAAGAATATATCAAATAATATCAAACCTCTCATTTCCAGAAATGATATAAATATTTTCACGAGGCGCATCGAACATGGAGAAGGCTTTCTCTGAACCAATAAATATAAACAAAATCGATATTAATAGTACAAAATGAGTAGCACATATATTCTCAAACGTGACCTAACTCAGCCCCAATAATACAATAGAACAATTTAAAATGACTTAGTTCCATTCGACAGAAGAATCTTCCTAGTTGAAACCAAAAAATATATATCTAAAGCGAAATAATATATTCACACCTGCAGGCACTCAAAATACTGCCTCTAGGTAATGAGCGAGGAGAGATATCAGTCTCACCTCATAAAGGAAAGGACATCATTTTATGCAAAAAAGAAGGAAAAGAAAAAGAACAAGTAATAATTTAGTAACAACTTGGCTCTTATCAATAATTGATAACACGTGACACGAAATTAATTATTATCAAATTGAGTTCACTGAAGCTTGTCAAGCCTATTACCATATGTGTTTGAGGGACAAACGTTCAGGTCGTCACTTAGATATATCTTAATCATACATTTTTTTTTAAATTAATACTTTTGGAAAAAGTTAGAGGAAGGCTTGTGTAAGTAAACATTTACCAACGTCAACAACATAATACCACAGAAAGCTGTTCAACGTCATTTGTAAATAGAGTTAAGGTAAGACCTGTATCAATAAAGATCGACCTATGCCAATATTAAAATACCAGGCAGAGTCGTTGAGGACCACTTGAAGCTGTTTATGCAGTACAACAGGGATGACTTTGAAATTAACAAAATGGAGTTGCTTCTTGACAAAAGCTCAGTCCTTGGAGTCGATTGATGTTCCGAATAGAAATTTCAAAGAGTATGAACTATGTAGATACAAGTAAGACCGTACCTCGTTCAGCCAGCGTGAAAGAGCCCCAATGTAAAGATTGCTGGGAAATTTGCTCCAGTATAACAAGTACTAGAAAAAAAAAAACTATTAATTGTTAACAAAGTAGCGCCAGCATTGATGAGATTAGTCAAAAATAAGTAAGAAGCTAATTTTGACTGATACCGATTAATCGATGAATTATTCCTTCAAAGTTGAATCGTCAAGGCTGTTGTGATCATATTGTGTCAAATGAAAGAACAGGGAACAGTGCGAAAATTCATTCATCGTCTGTATGAATTAGAAATATTATATGTTGTCCAGGCTCTCCAGAACAGGAATACATTACTACTACATCCGGTTACAATATTTACGGAGCGTCAGGCTTTAACGCATGATCATCATATAAAATACACCAATGAACATATTATATACATAGAGAGAGAGAGAGAGACAGAAAGTTCAGTCAATTTTATCCAAGCAATTGCTAACCTCGTTGCAGACAGAGAATAACTGAAGTACTCAACCCAGACACATGTATTAGATTGATGATAAGGAGTTTGAAAAGTATATTGACGAGTAGGTAGAGGGAGATGGCTTACCAAGCAGTGAAGACGTCAAACTGTATTAAAATTAGCAATTAGTCTACTGATAAAACATGATTTACATAAGAAACATCGATGGCTAATAATAGTGTCACGTGCATTCATCAATCTGGTAATTCACAAGCGCCGTATCTGCCTCACTTTGGATCTTCAAATACCATCCATGATATTAAATATCTTATGAGAAACCATGCTACCCGAGATACGCTATTACACAGCCATGTATTGTAACGCGGATTCTCATCCATCAACTAATCGATTATATTTCTCTTCTGAGGAAATTCGAGCAACGTGTTTTGGTTTATATAGAGGGAGCGGTACCGGACATCAAGAACGGGTATTCTCATTTTGGAAGTATAAGAAAAAATTCATAACATTTTTAGTCAAATGTCGTATCGAAAATTCAATATAACTGAAGTCTTAAGAAAGCGTTTAGATCAGTATAGGACGCAGCATAAGATACTTGAAGATGATGTATATGAAAAAAAAATTACATTCAGTTAATATGTTAATGAAGGAGAAAAGACTGCCAAACGACATATTATCACCTTAAGTGTAATGCGGTGCCGAGTTCACAACATTAAATGAACAGCCTCCGGAGGCTGTTTTGTGCTAACACATAGTGGACAAGTATCTGATAGATCATGGTAATTAACAACACAATATCAGAGTCTATGTATACCACCGGCAGAGACACATTTAAAACTAATGGACCCATTCCAGTATAGGAGACTTTAGGTGTTCCAAATAATGGTTAATGGATGAAGAAAACATCTGAATAAGTTTTCCGATTAAAGGATGAGCCACAATGAACTGAACGGCATGAACGATTGAACGAATGCCAACATTTAGATTTAGGGAGTAACGAATTTGTATCCAACATGTGTATATACTGCTTTGCATTATGTGCATATTAATGAAATATTTTAGTTGTATGAAAATTCCATTTCTTAGTTTATACTCTGCCATTGTAAGGTTGTGTAATCGATCGGTTGTGTAACTGTGTCACAGAAGGCCCATTTATATAGTTTCAGGAGTATCTACGTTTGGAAGATGGCCGATGGTGATATCTGACCGTACGTAAACTCACCCCGTTTGGAAGCCTAGCCTCTTAGATATTAAAATTAATGAAAGTCAAAATTGCAATCGACTGCAAACACTATATTTTGTACAAATACCTTTCCGGCATCCCAAATTCCTGTACGGAGACAGTCCCAGCATCCTGAGTGGCATTTCGGCTGATGAGGTTTGAAGACAAAAGCAAAGGTGCTTGTCAGATTAGCATTATTTCGAATATTGGTCTTTTAGACTTTGATGTGAAACTCAGAGTCTAGTATTCCTCAATATACAAGTATTATTATTGAGGACTTGAAGACATTGAAAAAAAAATAAACATTCGAATGCACTAATAAATTAACTGTTGCATGCCAAGGTGATGACTTGAAACTTGGTTACAATTAATATTAAGTCATTTCCGGATATAACCCATTAAAATTCATCTCGCCACTAAAGAGATGGGTAAGAAATATAGCACTATTATATACTAATGAATTCCTTAGATAAACGTTTGTCTCTCTCTAAACGCATACTCTATTTTGTTGTTGTTTATCGAGATTTCCAGTAGATGGCAGAATAATTATATTTAGTAAATACTACTGTCGTTATATAATATGTCTGTCATTATGGTAACATATCTTAAAATTAACGTAGTTAAATTTTCCTCAACAAATAACTTCCATTTTGTTGTTTTTGTTAGCGTTGGTCTTCATATTTCTGGTACAATTCTACTACACACATGGCCAAGAAATACGATATTGTCGTTAAGAAATGTTGAAGTGTTAGTTGTTAAAAACGTATTGAATTAACGGAAGCAAACAAATGATGTGTAATAATTAAATTTCAAATAATTCTAATTTAAAGTATTAAGAGAGATATATACTCTTAAATGTTCTACATTCATTTAATATACATTAGACTAATATTTTATCAACCGTTATTATAGAAAAGAGAACTGTGGCAGACCTAGGATTTTTATGAGGAAGCAACGTAGGTGAAACGCACCAGGCATAGTTCGCGCTATGTGAAAGTTTACTATAAATGAAACTACCGAAATCCTTATAGGAAATGGCCCGGAGGAAGATAAGCGCCACCTCACGGTGGATTGAACTGCACATGGAAGTGAATAGTACGCACTGAATTTGAGTTTCATAGAATGATGGGCACATAGTTCAAATTGGGTCCAAAGTTCCAAATGAACCTGGGTAAAAACGCAAGAATTATTCAAATTTTGCAATCGAAACATGTGGGAAATACCTCACAAGTTTAAAACCATTGATGACTGTAGACAGATAATCCTATGAGCTTTCAAGGAACATTAATCAATTGGCTTGCAAACTTTTTGATTCGAAGCAAGATGAGTGAAATAAGGTGCAAAGAGCACTGAGAACATGTTTCAACGACGTTTGCAATCGAAACATGTAGAAGATACGCTACAAGTTTAAAACCATTATTGATTGTAGACAGATCATCCTATGGGCTTCCAAGGGACATAAATCAATTCGCGGAGAAACTCTTCGTTTCGAAGCGATTAGTGAAATAAGGTTGATAGCGCACTGAGTACCTATGTTTCGACGACGTTTGCAATCAAAATAGATTGTTCGAGAAAAGTGAAAATGTTGAAACTACTCATGCTTTTAGATAGGTCATCAGATGACAGTTTATCGGACGTAAAACATGTTTCGGGGACATTCTTAGTTGCGACAAAAAGGAATTTCAAATCTTGAACCCCGCACATGTGACAACTGTACGGTAGTCTGGCGTTTTCCATTCGTGGTATTTTTTCAGAGCAGTTAGATCATTCCTGCAGTGCATCATCATCGGACTCACCAACTGATAAAGATCGGCTAGAATCACCCATGGTCGAGCGCCCACCATTCTGCCATAATTAGCCCTGCCCATTGAAACCGTCTTCCCTTATATTACAAGCGCTGATCCATGTGATATGTAACCACGATATATCAATCGCTTGGAACAAAAGAAAAGAAGGCATCCAAATTAAATTTAGATCAGTAGCGCTTGACTAAGGTACTAAAACGAATTTTCCAAAACAAGCTATCGTAAAAGGTTCTTCTGTTGCTATAATTTGCCGAAAAATATCGAAAAACAAACATGAAACAAATCTATTTATAAAAATTTATTGATTAAAGTTAATCACAATTTCTTTAATTACATTCGATTAATAAAAAAAATGTAGATCTTCCAAACAAACTTTCGATTCTAGGAACTATTAATTCTTATTTAAAGAAAAAATTTATGTTTCAAAATTGAATTTCAATCAGAAATATTAAACGATGAAAATCTTCTCTTAATATAAAAAAAACTAACTTTTAAGTATTTTGCGAGAGATCAAGTTGTTAAACAAAATTACTCTTTCCGAAACATTCAAAATTCACTCGACCGAATTCCAAAGTGATTGAACACTCCGTCCACGAACTTGAACAAAACCACTGAGCAACCAAATCGAAACAAACTCTCACTCATTCACACCAAAAGAAAATTAAAGTAACACTTACCATTTCTCAAAAAGGAAATATAGGTTATAGAGGAAAAGATTACCATCCAAATTGGCATCCTTCTATTGAACTCTTCAAAAAGGAAAACTGAGCAACCCAGAAATGAAAATTTCAAACAGTGAAACAAAAACCATACAACGTTTATAATTCGTTAGAAACGATTTAAGATTTATTTTGAGTTAGAATTAATATCCAATTCAAAACTATTGGAACGTTAATAGAAAATTTCTGAACTTTAAACTATATCAAACGCACTGATGTTGAGCCACCTTCATCAAAAAAGGTTAAAAGTTACCTGTTTTCTACTATAAAGTTAGGACTCAACAAAATTCTCATTAAATGTCATAAAAAGACTAATTCAAATTAAAAATTAGTAATTCAATTAATTTCAGATAGTAATTATTAATAATCAACACTAATTATAGAAATTTACTTTTATGATTTAATAAATTTTTTACTACATTTAACACTGTTTTACTAAACGGTCAAAATTAACTTCAACAAAATTTATTTAACAAGGTTTACACCTTTAAGACTGAACTTTAATTTAACCACTTGTTTAGCAAATTCAAAGAACAAAATTAGAAAGAATTATAGAAAATTAAATTTCTTATTTAAAAAAGACAAAATTAAATGAAAATTAATTACGAAACTGTTAAATGTCGCTCTGAATTTAACAACAAAGTATCTGAACCTAAGACAACTTTACCTTTTTTACCTACTTTTAATTTCGAAAAAAAAGGAACTTTAATCATTCACAGTTAATCAATAAACTATTTATTTTAATTTATTTGAATTATAAATTCACTCCCAAACGCAAACGTTAATGAGCTTTATAAAAAAAACACAATATAATAGAAATTTAAACTCTCAAATTCTAATAAGATTAACAGAATATTAATCTAATATTACTCACTCACTTTCCCTATAATATTGAACTGAATTAATTAAATAAACGCGAGAAATCTCTAACCGCGAAACATATTAAATTAATTCCGAAGCGGAAAACAAATTGCCTCCTTTTCACCCATTTGACATGACTTCCCGGAAGGCAACCAAGCTCGTAGCCATGACTCAATCACACGCCGCACCGATTCAGCGAAGAATCACGAGACTTGAACAAACAATCTCCTTTATCAACTAAGAACCTTTCTCGACCAAGAACCACACAACAGTAAAGTCCTCTTCTTTTCCACTCAAACAAGCAAACCAAGTAAAAGTTGAATAACGAAAAGCCTTCAGTGTTGCCTTAACAAAATCCTTGTTCTCTCGCAAACTTTTACAAAAATAAACCAAATAAAAAAAAACTATTTTTTTTACATAACCATAAACAAATAAATAATTAACAATGAAATGAATGACTATGAGTCCATTACACCATGAAACTTATTTGTTCCGTAGAACGCGGCGGAATTTCGAAGAACATGGAGGGAAAATCCACTGACAGAGATCGTCACCCCGGAGCCCTAATATGAGCCCCATCAAGAATATCTGGGTTGCTGTTGAACTCAGGCTCCGCGCACTTGGTCATCCACCCACGAACATACCGCAATTAGTTTCCGCTTTGAAGACTATGTGGAGTCAACTTCCTCCGGAATTGTACCAAGACCTTGCAGACTCAGTTCCACGCCGGACCAGAGGCGGGCTGATATTAGGTGACTTTCCATGAGTTTTGCTAAGTCAATGTAACTTAAAATACATATTTTTACCGTATATGTTTTTAAGATAATATATTGCCTGATTTCTGTTGATACGGCCACTTACGAAGATCAGAGGTATCGAGTAAGGAGCGAGCCCCCGAGGTGTTTATCGTAACAAATTTACCTTTGGTATGGACTGCTAAACGAAGTTTTATTCTTATAATTGTCGAAAACTTAACTTCATATTTCGTAGGATATATGTAAGTGGGTGGTGGGTGGGTGTATTAATACATACATTTACCTTTGAGTAAAATCTAACAAAATTTTAACACAATATATAAAACCGGTTTATAAGAACAACATAAATGAATTGCATTGCAAGTTCTTCCATTCAAAGAGAGGGTCTTAAAGTTACATCTTCTTCAGAAAATTTGTTAATGCACGATTTTAGTTTAGTAATTCACAGGTGATGTTTTCGTTCTAATCTACTTGGGTGTTGCCAACGCTACAGTGGCGAAGAAACATTCCGGGACCATATACCGTTGTGCTAGTATTCAGTTCAATCGCGAAAATCAATCTCCCAAGCACTTCGCTTATTCTGAACACCATTTAATTTAATAACCACTCATATACTGAATCATTAAATACTACTTTACATCATATACTGAAGTGCCTTTACAAAGCCGGATTCAATATATAGTGTACTTTAAAAAAATAGGATAAAATTAGTACATCTGATTAGGATAAAAGTTATAACACATCTACTTTAAGACATACCACTACAAGAACTGAATCAAATAATATTTATAGTTGGACAAATTAATATAAGATGCCTGTGCTAAAGTTTTATCTTATTTTTTGAATCAGCCGCAAATTCCTAAAGCACATAAGTAATTATGATATTAGAGCTTAAACCATTTAAAATATTCAAACGGCTTATGAAATATACAATTTATGAATTTTTAAACAAGTATATACATATATTTTTAGAAATTCTCTATTATCCCAAAATCTGAGAGAAACTGAGACATAATACCATTCCAAATTACTTACCTGGATAGAAGATCTGATGTTTTTGGAAGTTCCTGCAGAATATGGTAATCCTTCTTCCGATTCCTGCTGTTGTTTTAACTCTATGTTTTCCTCTGAAAACTCGCTTTTACTTTCACGCTGAGTGGCATTGACAAGAGATTTCTCAGTGGATAAAGCTGATTCGTCGCAGTATAATGGATCTACATTATTTTCGGTCTTTCCTCCAATTGAGCTGTATGACTGAAACGTTTAAAGTAGTTACAAATAAATAAATTGTGCCTTTAGAAACCTCATCAATTAAAACCATATAGCATTCTTTGTCGCTCAAATTATGAGGTTTAAATGTTTGTGGTACAAATAAGTACACTGCTTAACCATTGTAATTGAGTTTCGTCACAACGTAGACAATTTTATTAAAAATATATATGGCTAGTATAATTTATATTCATGATCTCACTCAGCTACAGTTCCAATCACCTAAAAATATAATTTCCCTGCAAAGTTATATGGCTACGAATATTCCGTGGACAAAGTATAATTACATTAAACGTATTTGCTACTACTTTTTCAAGTTAATATTTAATACTGTTGGGCGCTGTCATTATTATGCCATTAGGCAAGCGTCTGGGTATACTTTGGTACAATAATTTAACAACTGACTATATAGTTACATAATATTAATCAATATCACATTGTCTCTCTGAAACATACGCACATAAAGACGCGCAAAAACACATAAAATTTCAAATTTATTTAAATATAAACATATGAAGAAAAAAGCTTTGTTTATTCATTTGTGGAAACACAATTTATGATCAACACGATAATATGGTTTATAACTCTATGGTTAAAATTAATATATGTATTCTTGCATATTCTGCACGTGGAAGAATACATATATTTGCTGAAGGAACAGTGTCTGGACTGTTGTCTTGATGTGTTGTACGTGTTAGGATTATGTAATTGAGAATTTTATAAAGCAAAGCAAGTATTTTACAACAAATAATAAAGTAGAATAAATGCCAAATTAATAAATACAATTAGTCATTAAATATAAGAACATTGTTTCGTGAAACGAATCCCGGACATAGGACAATTGAAGGCATACTCCTAATATTATGATTTTCCTTTTAACCAATATCAAATAATAAATTACAGAAACGCTTACAATTAAACATCTGACTAATGTTACGCGAAATCTGCGGTTCACAGTGGGAATAATAATGATGTAAGGTTTGCTAACCTTAGTAAAACAAAGCTGACAGCTCCTGAAACAAAAGCTAAACATATAATTATGCTGCAAATACTTGTAAAGTAATACGAATATTTCCCTTTCAGGAATGTCGGAGACCTGAAGGGTTTAATATTCTTAGGTGAATCTGCATTTCCTTGGAATACTTAATAAATGTTTCACGTAATATAGAAATATTGCTGGCTTTAATGTTAGTGACTAAAGTCAATTATACAAATAAAAACTGAATTTCGAATATCAACCCAGAAGTGATAGGTCATTCATTGAT
This sequence comes from Lepisma saccharinum, assembly GCA_022664845.1. Lineage (NCBI taxonomy): Eukaryota > Metazoa > Arthropoda > Insecta > Zygentoma > Lepismatidae > Lepisma > Lepisma saccharinum. Next base: position 27,771 of record JAGDQP010010360.1, read on the forward strand.
ATTTTGGTCTTAGATGTATAAGGAGCATAAAAAATTCTAACACACCATAAATATTTTAAATGTTAATGGTATATTCCTTGAAATTTTTCAAACGGGTTATGAAGTAGAATCTTAACGTATGAGAAAAACATATGAAAATATCTTTTTTAATAGTGTACAATCGAAAATCCTCCTACAAGTTGAAAATAAACCTCATGTCAACTATATAAAGCAGGAAAGGAATTAATAACACAATGTTCAACTACTTACATATACAGAAGATGTTGGATTCTCCAAATGCTGGTCACAATATACAAATGTATTATCATTTTCATGCTCCTGTTTTATCTTGCTGTTTCCTTCTGGCCACACGCTTTTAACTTCAAACTTACTGGCCTTGACTAATGTCTTTCCCGTCGATAACAATTTTTCATGGCAATATAATGGATCTTCATTATCCTTCAACTTTCTACCAACTGAACTGCATATCTGATTGAAAAATATAAAGTAGTTTCAAATAAACAATTGTTACTTTTAGGAACCGCATCGAGGGATAACCATGTAGCATCCCCTCGCTATCACATTATTACCTTCAAACGCCAGTCGTATAGATTAGAAACAATTTATCAATTGCTTTTAAGTTTTGTCACACAATTCAATATTTTATATATAAAAAAACGCTGTTAAAACTTGCATGTATAAAATCGCTTAACTAATACTAATAATCACTGAAATAAAAATTAATCAGCAAATCTGTTTGTTTACCAATATGTCGCGGAAGTGACAAGTTAATACATGTAAGTTATTATTTAATACACAAACTCGGTGCCGTTATCCTTTTTCTTTCAACATGGAGTCACGTTCACTAAGATGCGATCCTAGGAAACTAACAATCCATATTTACAGATTTTATATCTACTCACCTATAATTCTCTCTCCTAGCTCATCCCGTAGCATTGTGTATTATCTCGCAACGTTTGACAATTGCAAGAGTTAATTTCTAGGTCAACACTTAACTTAGCAACTAGCCTTTTGAACTGAAAATATTTAAAAATATGTCATCTAAAAAGTATTCAAAATTTCATGTTTTTTTTTCAAGGAAGACAAAATCAAGCATCGCATTTATTTAAAATTCGAATTTAACCCCACAAACAGTATTTCTGGGACGCCTTTGTTTTCAGAAGTTTGACTGCTTGATTCTGCATATCCCATTTAGTATATCACCGTAATTACTATTCAGATTGATTTGCATAAGAAAATTTCCGAAAATCACCTAAACCGTTCTAATTTTCACCTCTAATTAAGTCTTTTTAACTGTTAAACGGTATGAGCTATCGAAAAGTATTTTATCTAATATGAGTTAAATTGAAAATCGTAATAACATGCAGCTAAAAGGGGGTTTAAAAGATATTTTACTGATAACACTAATCTCCGTTGATATGCATGTATTCTTACTGTTGTTAATTATGAATCACTTCAAAATAGTTACGCAAAGCAAATGTTTAATATATCCACATCGCGCCAACGCATTGCTGCTATACCCTGCCAAGTAATTATATTTATGCCGATTTCCACGAACCTTTATTTAACAAAATTTGGGGGTATACTCTATTCGCCATGTATCATAATTGGAAAATAATATATCATGCAATCTTGGATGAACCAAATCTGAAGGCTTTGTCAGTACGATGTACAATCAGTACTGTTTTTAATATTATTGGAAATACCTAAAATTAATTTATCTATTTTATCCGTTGGCAGTATTGCATAAATAAAGTGCTTGTTCATCCCGATTGTCTGCTGTATAGTATTATACTCTCGCGAACCAGTTTTATCAAATTAAAATGCAACACTTTATATAACGGATTTAAATGCGTAAATAAATATTAAAATATTTTTTTCCATATTTGAGGAAGCACAAGCATCCCGCTATAAATTGTAAGGTGGAGGAAATGACTGCTTGAAAATGAAACTGCTTTACAGTATTCTTTTATGAAACGAATTTTAATTATAGGATAAAGGAAGACATTTCCTCATATTATCCTCTTTGACTTAACAACTTCAAATTTTTCATTACAGAAATGGATATGTTATCGGTTGAATGAATACTAAAGCTTGTGAAATATTAGTACGCCAAATTTAGTATAAGGTCCAATAGACTACACACCCAAACTACCACATGCACAAGGTAACAGAGCTCCCTTCTTTAAATTATCATTGCTATAAAACGTACAGACTTGTCAAATACACTAAACTGAACTACACAATGTTCGATTCAATACATGGTACAACTAATAACTAGACAATGCTTCAACGCTTTAACGGAACATTACCACGGAAACTAGTAGTGAAGAATTTTAAAATACGGTTGAATTATGTCTTTGAATTGCGAAATAAGAATTAATAAAGTTGAATTATGCCTTTGAATTTCGAAATAATTATAAAATCTGTGTCAAATTCATAACACATCACATAATTATTGGAAGAATGAGTAAAAGTAGGAGAGTAATCTTAAGAAACCTGCGTAGTTCCCAAGCATTACAATTTATTAGAATATAAAAAAATAATGAAGATTATCTAAGGGGAAATATGAAACGAAAGCAGCAATTTTCGACCTGTTGAAGATTTCTGGCCATCTAATATTGAAGGTATGAGTATGATACATTACCATAGTCAATATGTTACAGTATGAATATTAAGATAAAGATAGTCTAACCAAGGTAGATAAGAAAGTTTTCATTCGACGTAGAGTACAAACTAGTGAAAGCTTTGATTATGCATGTATATGATTGTAAGATAAGTTACACAGTCAATGAGTTACAAACACCATTGGTCGCTAGAAGCATAGTTTTAGAATTTGTTGTGTTAATTCACATGTTGTGATGTATTGACCATGTTATTAAGATTTACAAATCTCGATTCATTTTATTTATTCCTTGAGCCACCACTGACGGCTAGGAAAATTTTAAAGATAATAACGACAGCAGAATAAAGCATCAGCTGTCACTGATGTAGACAGCAAAAATGAGACCAAATTAAAACACGGTCTTGACGGACATCATATGGAATTGTTAACGATGACGATTTATTAGAGAGGACGACATATTAGTGGTCGATCAGGTAGAGGTTAGTATAAAATACCCGTTTCTGAATAAAAGAGAAAGGAAATATTTTACTTACCAATCATGCAGTAGTAGTAGTAAATAGAGTGCGAGGCTTTGCTATACACAAAAGTACTACTGCTGTTGGATATCTATGATCCAAGGCCTCACAAAAGCCATCTGATACGTGCACCAAAGCAGTACTAATGCAAATGTTTGATCTTAATCATGAATGTAGAGGTCCTAGTATGTTAATTTTAAGCTAGTTTTTAATTTGATCATTAACAATATATTCGAATGACCTTGAGAAAACCGGGAGAATGCAAATTCAGCAGAAATGTGTTGCACTATTCACAGTTCTAATTTGGACAAAGGAGGTACAACTATCAGTCTTCAAATTAATGGCAATATTTTATATTTCATTGAAGTATTAAGAATGCCAGTACAATAAGCTAGGATATGAGGCAGGAGACGTTTAAAAATGCTCTGGAATTTGGTGGGCGTTTACTGCATTCTACTTAACCTAATCATACTAAACACAATTTACCAAAACCTAATCCCGTTTCAAATGACGTTAACGTATGTGATTGATCGTGTTTGCCAGTCGTGTGGCCTACGTGAGGTGTAACGTTGAACAAAAGAACAGCAACGAACGATATAGCGACTTCTGCAAAGCTGTAGGCGATATAGGTGAAATCGTGAGGTACCACCTTAGTAGTTTGTGCATCAGTTATCAATCAATTGTAGCAATCTACATGTGCAATGAGGAGCTGGAGGGTTATTTAAAAAACGTCAAACGTTCTGCGTGAGTGAAAATTCGGACAAAGTCAAACAAAAAATTCCTGAAACGAGAGAGAATTTAAAACGGTACACAGATGATTACCACCGTTTGGCAGGAGTTTAGAAGTGTTCAAACATTTACATTAGAACACTGAAAAAAAGAACCCACGAATCTCTAACATACAAAAAGCATCTTTGCAAAACCCTTGCATTTGTATATCGGAAATTGGCATCGCACGAGTAGTAATTTGATTTGTGAAACTACAACTCAAGGCTCATACTTTTTCTCGATGGACGTGTCTAGGCGTGGCGGTAGAACAATGCATCCTACTAAGATGTACAATGCACACAACTGAATATGACGGTTTAGTAGTAAAGCGTGGGTGTTTCAAATGAATCGATGTGGCATTACAAGTGCTGGTTTGTCACTGCATGGGCACAGCGTCGTGCTGTATATTTATAGACTATGAAATGCTCCCACACTGTTATTTTTTTGGAATGCGCTGTTCTTATTTCCACGATGGCAATATCAAGTTATTTATTTGCTGGGGTTACTGATTAAAAGGCTAAAAAAAATCGGAAATCCCCCTCCCCCCCAAAAGCAAAAAGCCGCGAATTTATTGACGAAATCGGTTGTTTTGTTTATTCTTCACTAGAACAGATACTTTACCGTTTTCAAATTCGGTTAATAATTTAGAAGCTCTAATGTATTTCACGGCATATATAGCTTCTTACGATTCGCAAATTTGTAATAAATTGTTTTTTCCGACTCACATATTATGCTGTTTCGCCTCTCCGCTCTTGATTCTGGCTATATTAGCTAGTGTAAATATAAGGAAGATCCATTTGGCACTGGATTATACAATACATTAATAATAAAATAATAGTAATTTATTTTACAGTAAAAAACATATGAATATATTTTATTTTCTGGAGTACTCAGGCAAAAAATACATGGACAGAATGCTGCAAATAAAATATTGTTGCATACACAAAGTTTATTCCTTTATCGTAATACCCTAAATTAAATATTTCGATTATACATTAAGCAACGAATCCGTGTATGTGTTTAGATGTACTCATAGCAATACATTTTAATATTGAATAGCATTTATAATGTTCACAACAACATAAGTTGAAAACAAGCGACTCGTGTTTCTGTAACATTCAGTGTTTGAAACCAATTTAAGTTAGCATTTTTTTTATAATAAAAGAGCTACACAAGTGTTCAGTAAGCATTCTATTTAAATACGATAATTATTTGGGCTATAAAAGAATAACTTATAACATATGTTATTAGTACTTGCGTATACTAGCCGTATTGTTCAGATTTTGAACGGGTTTCCCATATTTATAAACTTTCTTAAAACAGGCATATTCTTAGTTTATCGTAAATATATTTGAAAAGTTTACGATTGACTGCAAGCTAGAATCGATTGAATATATATTTAAGGAACACAATTTTCTTTCTGCGAGTCCTAATACAGGTTTTGTTATTCAAAATGTTAATTGGTACTAAACACTGACATCTTAATAATTTACTAATGATCAAATATTGTTAGGAACCCCCCCCCCCAAAAAAAAATAGCAAAAAGACGTTTATTACGAAAGCACGAAGAGAAATTAAAATAAAAGAACCCATTTTTTTCCATTTTTTCCCGGCGCTCAATTTTTCCGTTTATGTTGTTTGTTTTTTTAATCATTAGCTGGGGTATGAAAGGAAAAGTTTTCGTGCAATCCTCGAATTGACGTACAATACAAAATATGCACAAAATCACATTGGGCATGCAGGAATTAATCCTGATCTACTGAAAACAAAATTGTCCCAGGAAAAATATGGATCGTATGATGATAATGTCGAATATACGTTCTGAATATGCTTCTTACATGCCACTGACCATCAAATTAGCTTAGTTAAACACCTACCTCAATTAAAGTATTCGACACTTCCATCTTCTCATCTTTCACCTCTTTGAACTTTTCCAAGACCGCGGAACTATCAAATTTTGTACTGGCTTTAAAATCCATATTTTTTTATTTACTGCAATAATACATAGCAAGTACGCCACATCTACTGCTGCTACATCTCTGAAACAAAATAAAATATATGTTCTGAATTACTAATGAATTGAAAGAATATTTTAATACACAGATAGCTACTAAAATGGAACAGCAAAATATAAGAGAATATAGTAGTCCCAGATTGGCAAATAAATACCGTAAGATACAGGTAGCAAGTTATTAAATCTACCGCTTTAAAAGATACGTCACAACGTTGCAAAAACGGGACACAACTGCTGATTGATCATTCGCCTGTGGGCGGTCATGGGCGTTCAGAACTGCTGCAGCATGGCGGGCGTAGAATTAATCCTTCAAAGTCCTTCTGTATGGCAAGACATGCTTCTTGGACACAATGCCACAATTTATCAAGTTTAATGTGGTAGGTCGCTCCCGTGAGGATATTTTGCAATCATAAGTTGTAATTTAATGACGTAAAGAACATAAACATCTTTGTAACACATACTGTGATAATTTGTATTAAATCCTATCTTGTATATTTTCCTTAAAATTTTATCATTTAATTTTGAAAAAAAAATGCATATTTATCTGTGGCGAAAAAAAAACTCATTGTGTAAACATGCTAATTAATAAATACAATATTTAAAATTACAACAAAAAAAAAGAATAAAAATTACCGTCCAAACCAATCTTGCTTATTTTAGATGGCTCAGCTGATTCCGATTATAGCCCTTTGTATACTATGTGTAAAAAGCTGTTTTTCTTGTTTTTTTCTGCACATAGAAAGCATTAACATTCTGTCTGGTTGTTGTACATAGCGCATAAATATGCTTTCAACATTTTAAAAAATTACATAAATATATTTTAAGCAATGCTTTTTTTTTAAAAAAAGAGTATCTATTCTGAATAACAACCAAATTATAAGAATTGAAGCAAGACAGAAAAATAGATTTATATTCACATTTATAGCCGGAAGTTTAAATTCAGATGTTCTCCACTTACCAGTGGTAACTTTCCAACATTTACAAGCACAACTCCTCATTGTCACTTGCATATACCCTTGTACACTAACCTCAAGTGGTACTATTCGGTGCTTTTTTCTTGCCATAGTTTTCACTTTCGTAAAAAAGAGTGTAGAAACTTCCAATGGCGTCGAGTTTTATGCAGAACGTTCTCATTTCATAAATATTCGGAGTTTTTGTCCATTAATATATGGGCGTATATAAGAAGACTGTTGTTTACAAATGCCTACAATACCGTTGTGTTCTTAAATTAACATTTTCGGAAAAAAATGAATCACAAATATATATATTAAACAAATATAATAATCACACTAACAGGATTTGTTAAGAGAACTTATTATAAACATTATTGAGCTATTTTCATTTATTGAGCTATTTTCTAACTTATATCATTTTTGTTGGTAATTTACTTACCTTGCAACAATATTTAACCTGCACGTATTCATTGATTGCTGTTGCTAATTTGGCGACTGCATATTCGCGCTAAATAAGGTTATACCGTACAGGCGCGTGGTTTCTAACACTTTCCTTATGCGGATCATGGACATCAACATGGTGCGCATCTTACATCCATGGTGCGGATATATAGATCTCAACTTATTAGTCTCTATTGGCCTGCTAAACAGGATTTCCAACTAACAAGAAAAAATCCTGTGAAACAGTGTCTGAAAAGCGGCAATTTTTCGGTCAAAAAGGGCCAAAGTTGTATATATTATGAAGCACGTAAAAACCAAGAAAGGACAAGGATCCAAAATGCTGAGCACCCACCAAAGTTTAGACTAATAGAATACCAACCAAAATGTTTATAAATTCAATATGTACTTAGATTTTCATCAATATTAAACCAGATGTAGAGAAAACATCAAATACCACAACACAAAACTTCACCCATTGCTAAATCCTACTTGTATAAGGATATTTCCTTCTACAATGATCTTCGTATAGAGGTAAGAATGATAAATGATACTCGGAAATTTATGAGATTCGTTAAAAATATACTATTAGAAGGAAGTTATTACATGTTGGAGAAATATTTAAATAGCTATTTTTAGAAATGAAATTATTTGTTTTCTTTATATATTTACCATATACTTTCATTTTTTATTCTTCCTTGTATTTCAAAATTATACACGGAATCTTTATGTAAATTTGGTATGTGTTGTTTATTACATTTTTAAATTAGAGAAAAATCATGTTAATTTGGTCATGCAATTTTTATATAGTTATAATATTCTTACACTTAACTCAGGATTTGTTCTACACCACAAAAAAAATGTACTTACTTATTCAGTTAGTCACCCTCGTTATACGTTGATCTACAATTGGTAACCGTTATTGTCAACTCTCACCGTAATCATGTACTCCACTTTTACTTTCTGGGTACTGTTAGGACGTAGATGAGTTCGTGGTCGTGAACCACCAAATTTAACGCTCACCACAGTACAGTTTTTCTCATCGGTAGAAGCCTACTCAAAATTCGTCAGATTTAGCGTTGGCAAAAAAAGAAAAAAAAAGAATACATCAAAAGAAATTGTAAATGAAATAGGGTAACCATACATACCGTTATGAACGGGACACTACCGTTTATTTCGTATTTCCCGGCGCCTCGTTGTTTTAATAAAAATTACAATCTTGACCCGTTTTTAATAAATAAAATACATTACTTATGCGTTATCAATTACCATATTAACTTCATAAATTCTTGCAATATGTTTATTTTAGTTTGGAGGGGTCTGATTTAGAGGTTAAACTTGAAAGCTTGTATCTTGGGAGCGTAGGCAAAAACAAGCCATGTTTACACGAACTTCGTTATTCTTCTTGTGCCAGAAAGCATTTTGTTTTCTTTGAGGGGTTAGGCTAGGATTGCCAACCAGCCGGTATTCTACCGGTCTGGCTGGAAATTTTAGTTTTTTTTTCTATTGGGCCGGTGACCGGTACCAAGCTTTCACCGGCATTATTGCGACCGGTAATTTTCTCGTAGTTGACCATCTTACGCGTAGCTTTCACAGAGAATTTGCGGCTACCTATAAAAAGCTAAAATCTCGGAGTCAACGTTTATTTTAGAACACCTTCCCTAATTTTATCGTTTATTATATTACCGCTTATTACTGTACAACTTAATGTACCGTACTTTCTCTAGCGTTTAGATTTTTTTTTTAAATTTACATCTAGAACAACAGCACGTGATATAAAATATTACCCTACAGATAGTGCTTTTATATAACTGTCAGAACTGAAATAACTAAACTATGCTGGAGAAGGATAGCGCATTAAACATTCCTTTACTACTTTTGTAAAAACTTATTAATTTCCTTTTTTATTATTCACGGGTCAGGGATGTCGAGCCGGTATTTCACCGGCAGGACTAAAAATTGTACCAATTTTGTGATTAAAATCTGTGGCCGATACAGAAGTTTCACCGACCTAACATGTGACATATTTTATTTATGAATAAATAAGATAATCTCTGCCAGAGACGATAGTCAGATCTGGAACCCGAGTTTCCAGTTCTGATTTGCCACTCACCCCTTTTCTCGGTCTGTTTTATTTTAATATGTCCGCTTTGAGAAAAAGAAGCGGATTAATTTCTTTGCTATCCATCTGACAAGTTTATGTTAAGTATTCCCTCATTTTTATTAAATTTTCTGGTAATATTTTTTAGGTAGGCCTACATTATATGCCTCTAATTATTTTATTTGAGTGACTGGTATTGTGGTTTACTTGATAGTATATTTTCTCTGGGAAAATACATCATATTAATCAGTTGCGTCCAATTTTGAGCTGTTCAAGTTGAGGTATTCTAGTTCACAACACTTACGTTTTACAGTGAGAAGTGGTGTTTTAGATATTGTTCACCAATCCTGGTTTTCGTTTACGTCTTTTGTCTGCACAAGAAGTTGCACTTCTACGCTTCTATGCTTTTTTCGGTCTCTTTTATCCCCTGTAGTTTATGCAACCCCTCATAGCTAATTAGCTGTGCCGGGAATTCTATTTCCCATAGCTGGCAACCAAGCAATCAAAGAATTATGAAAATACTGCTTTAAAAACTGTTTTAACATGCGCATCATCTTGTTGGAAAAGGATCATATCTTCGAATAAGTTAGATCATTTTCAGCTATTTCTGTGGTTATATGATCCATATAATTCTGTATTAAATCAAGGTAGGGAGGCCTGTTAAAGTTATCTGGTAGAAAGACGTGACCAGTAATCCGGTAATCGAAGATACCAGACCAAATATTTAATTTTTCGGGATATTGTGTATGGGTTTAAATGTAGATCCTTGGTTTTGGATCGAAACGCAATTATTCCAATTAAGTGAAATTCAAAGTAATACATTTAAAAAAATAGAATCGAAATTGTTTTCAAACGATATGTCACTTTAGCATGTTGCCACTTCAGAAAATTGAAGGTTTTGCAACTAGACCGCGGAGGATGTCACAATATGAAGTCCCAAAAGAAACTCGAGTTAACATGTTTATGGACATTTCAAGCAAACCACTCTGCTACGAGATAAACCAGGTGGCACCTTTTAATTTCATCATCAAGTATCTTGCAAGCAACAGTTCGATAGTTCGTACTGGCAATCGTGTTCCTTGGCCGTGTGTCTTGAGGAGATACACTTGTCACATGTAAGCCAGCACAAATAAAACGATCAAAATATTATTTATTTTAGCGAGTGAAATTTAACTACCCACGTTTTTTTCCAACACATGTTTCCATCTTGACAAACTTCTTATATAATAACACTAAAACTTTTATTAAATATAGCTCTTCTACCATCTACAGGAAATTTGTAGAAACCTTAACAAAATAAAGTACGAGTTTTCTGAGTAATTGAACGTTTATGCTAAGGAATTCATGGGCATGTCATAAAAAATATATGTTAACTTTCTATTTGGTGGAGAGAGAAGCTTTTATGGGGCTATGTCCGAAAAGAACATATTTTTAAATTTCACCAAGTTGCATGTTACTCAGAAAGCTAGTAGCGTTATTAACAAACCAGTCTGTGTTCCGGATCGAACTCCCCCCCCCCCCCCCACCTTTTGAATGCGGTTGTACACGACATCTCCGGTTCCTAATAAACACAAAATACGTCATCCGATCTCTATAGCAAGGAAGCCATTAATTCGTGGCATGTGATCACTACGATCAATATGTATCACCACTTTATACATTTTAGAATGCAGAGTTGAAAAATTACTACATACTAATGGCCTGCACTCGCTCATCATATTTAATGTACACAAACTTACATTTTCTCGTTGATTGCTAGAAATATTGCCAATTACATTGCTCGCTTATTTCTTATCTCATAATTACAATAATACCCTTATACAATATTTAATACAACTGCGGACGAAGCCCAGAACTATGCAATGTTCGGCCTCGACCAATACAAAAATGTATGTGTCCATACTGATTAATTGTAACCTGGTTATAAAGTTTTACATTCATTTAGAATTATAAACAAGTTTTGAAATTAGTGATGAGTGACGCTGTGTTAAGTCGATAAGGGACAAGATTTTACAGAGTCGTTAATTTGTTTTATAAACCTTTCGTCGGCCGTTTATACTACTTTTGCTTGACTTAAGTAGCATAATAAATATTGTCAGTAGATTGAAATAAATATAACAATACAGAACACGTACAGCGTGCTATCTGTTAAGTAACGACAAGATTAATATGATTTATTAGAATTTTTGAACGTTAAATTTTGTATTAGATGGGTTCATTTTTCTTCAGATTTTAAAAAAGTGCAACATACATTCATAAAATCTATTTGAAGTCCAAATTAGGCGGTAATAAGGAAAGGAAACACAAAGGTTTACATAGTATATTTGGTGATGTATGGTACTTGTGATTACCGTCAGGAGCTATGAAGTAATATCATAACCTTTATGTACTTTGAAACCTGGAAATGTTACGTTTAACTTTACAGATTGCAAAATATTTCATGGGCAGTATTTTACATTAAGCTAATTATTGTGTAGCTTGAAAATCATATATTCATTACACCACAAAATAATGACAGAATTTAAATGTTTTAGTTTGGATGTGAACATGATATTCTTTTAAGCAGTTCTTTGTCTCGATGCAACAGAAACAGATTCAGCATTCCTGATATTTACTTAAAGTTCGTGACTTTATCTTCGTCATGCTGCACGCTTCACACAGTCCTCTTCTGGATGTAAATACTAGCCCATGGACTCCTCTATTACCAAATCGTACATACTTAGAAACAAAAATTTTTAACTTTTCTTTTTGCAAGTTCGTTATTTTCGATTGAATTTCTTCTTTGATCGATTCTAATTATGATCGTTTTATATCTAAGCAAATATCTACTTACATTGCATATGTATTCTAGTAGTTATGTGTTCAAACAAGTGGCAAAAGATGATATATGATATAAGATGATGTACAAATAAAATTTTCAATATGGCCCAGAAAGTCTGTGCCAACAAATTTAAATAGATCTATAATGTTAATATTACAGTTGACAATAAGATTTAGGCCTCGCACAATCTATTGTAGTTAGATCACAACATCTGTTTTGGCAAGTCATGGATATAGTGGATTGTTCAGTTGATGTGAGCTTAAAAATGCGTTGCAATTCCAGTGCAACTGACAGTTGGTTTGTATCTGCCTTAATAGATATTATATATACTTAGTTTAAATTGTAATTTGTTAGTGGAAGAGCTATGAACCAGTTTAATTATCCGCGTAGGCTCAGGAAAGTATACATGTCAGGAGCGCTTTAAAATGAATCAACGTCGTCCAATATCTTGTGTTACGATTTTGCTATATCTAATTAAAAGTCACATTTAGCGTAAAGTTTAGTATTTCACCAGCTGAAAAATCTTGAAAATCATACTCAATTGAATCAAATAATACAATTTAAATTAGAAGTATTTAATATCTGAAAAAAATATGTAAATACGTTAATATTAGTATCATTTTTTAAAAAATAAAACAAAGGTTTGAGATGTATATGTTCATCATGGAAACTGCTTGATCTTGCTCAGGATAAAATTCTATAGTGAACGTTTGTTACTGCCGTTACCGCGGCAGTTTGTTACTGTGGATTGTACTGGAACAGAAGGCGAGCGATCTCAGTAGTCAGCATACAATGCGAGACAGAATACTGTGACTATCTAAGGAAACCATAGTATTTCAACGTGGTCATGTGATTGGGTGTTACTTGTGTAAGAAGTCTTTGCGCAAGATTTTCAACTTTTGAACATCTTTACAAACAAACAGAATGCAGGGAGACCTCCCATGCTGACCTCCAGAAACTTTCTAGCTTTTTTT
>JAGDQP010010360.1:40990-56024 GCA_022664845.1 Lepisma saccharinum
TTCTTACATTGAAATTTCAGATTTTGAAGGACAATTTACACAAAATTTTACTTTTTAATGTATCTGCATATAAATTATATATGGAGGACAAGTGTTTTATCATCAAGGAAAGCTATTGAATTTCTGTATTTGTGAAAATATTCAAAGAAAATCTCAAAATAGCGTAAGAAATTCTGAGACTACTAGAGGCGGAGGATCTAACAAATTCTGGGAAGTATTTTGTCTCAAGTATGTGTTGAGTTCTAATTATTTAGTTCAGGGTTGCATTTATAGAGTGAATTGGGAAGGAGGGCGCCCCATCTATATTAAGATTTTTTAATGCAGAATTAGTAGGCTTTTATGCGTAACTATATTTAAAATGCATTTCATATCCAAACACACATTGACAATCAGCCTGAAATACGTGAATGCTTCACAAACTAAATTGTCTGGCTCAGCTTAAATTCAGTTACGACGTTCCTTTCTACTTTTTATGTGCTTGGTATGTTTATTTCTTAATTATTATAACCTAATGTAACTTATTTGAAAACAGAAAAGAATATTTCAAAATTACAATTTGATTTCCTTGTTTATTTTAAAAATATTACTATTGCTGCATCTGTCTGCAATTGCGAATAAGTTTAAGTTATTTCACCAACAGTTTTAAGGGTTAACCCAGGAGGACTGCGCGCGGATAAAATTGACCCAGAACATTAACAAAAGTTGGCAACTCTTAAATTCGTAATCGTGAGAAACTCTACTTCTCAGTACTTTGTAATATGACCTTAAGTGACGGTCACTGCTGTGCAAGATATGAACTAGGTTAAATACGAAGGTGTTGGTTGCAGTTCTTTTTATCTCCTAGTCAGTCTTACCCATGGCACTACTCCTAACGTAACTTAATTTTTGCCGACTGTATTTTGAATTACTGTATCAACTCGTGGGTTATATGGAAATCAAAGGCAGAACAGGATACAAGGCAACGAAGTTTCTTGAAGCAACTGTCGAAAGAACTGTTTAGTGACCACACCAAACAGTGGGGGAACAAGGGTAAAAATTTCCAGATTTTTTCTTTTCGACCTTCGTATTTGTTTATTTCCTTTTCGATTCAACAGTTTATTCTATTGCTACTATTTATTCTGCTTATTCTACTAGTGCTACTACAACGGCGTCGACCACTGATACTGTTATAATGTTTTCAAGGTAAGTTACATTGTATTAGCTGCCATCTTGAATTTCAAAACTCATGACTTTTATTCTAATATAACTGAGTGAGTAAACTTCAAAGACTCTACTTGTATTGATGAAAGGCGGAAGATAAATATAAAAAAGTTGTAACGGTGGTGTGCAAGTTAGCAAAATATATATGAAGATAACTGCTATAAGAACACAAAAAATGTTGATGATTAATAGAGTGATATCATTTATGTATTGTTTAATTTCACACTAAAATGCATATAACACAGGCGGCCGCAAATCATGGTAACACTAATGAAAATAGGTGAACTGGTATGTGATATCAAGTGATGATTTTAGTTCGTTTTTATTTGAATAGATTTATGTAACTTATTCCTGGAAATGAAAAATAAAAGTTACTGAATGTACGAGAAAAATCTATACTTAATAGTAGTTTCAATTGAATAGCTACAATTCATGATACTACTAGCTAGTTGAAGATTATTTGTACTATCTTGGTAGACATTATTGCCACAATCGAGAGGAAATATTAGTGCACGCAAGAGTGGATGAAGCAGATATAGAATGCTGAATTTGATATAAAGATTTTCAATTATATGCAATATCCTAATCGTTTTGATAAACTGGAAGGATGAAAATGCCGTGTGAAAATAAGATTCCGGTTTTTTTTTCGTAAATTTAGATCGATGTATAAAGTATAATCACAATTTGTTTGTTATTTGTATATGTCCCTCACATCCTTTTGCTCATAAACACCTCATTTTAGCGATTGTTGTTTTGTCTGATTAGAAAGCTATAAACGAATTAATATAAACGACGAAACGTATTTGGTTTCTATATTAGATGAACTTCTTATACCAACATGGATCTTTTAGGATATGTTAGTTTACTCTTGGTGTCCAGAGTTTTCTGTAAGGCCTCCTACCATTTCATTTTCGTTTTAATCTTTTCATTATGCACTTCCCAGACCAACACACCATCGTTCGTAAAAGTTAAAGCCTTACCTCGTTTCGCGAAGCGATTGTAGCTTGAAAGCATAAATAAGCACCATTTAAGATTATCTTACCTTTCTAATCGATTTTTCATAGTTTTCGAGAAACACTAAACGAATACACTAGTAAAAATGTCCTTTTACGATGTTAGTGAGAGCCGTTTGCAGCGATTGTTTTTTACCACCTCCTACTTCCAGAACCCGCATCTCTATACCTACTGCGCTAGCTCTGGAGTCATGAAAATTGAATCGACTTTCCTGTTCTTGTTATGATAGAATAATTTTACACGTCGGGTGATTTAGATAAACAAGTGACTATTCGTTACGTTATCAGCACAGTAAAGCCTCGAGATCGCTAGAAATCTACGTTCTTAAGCCTGGTTGATTCACTTTAAGCAAACACGTTGTGCATGTTGCCGTGACCAGGATAAAATATCCGGTTCTTCCAGTTGCTCAAGTGTTCAAAAATTGTGTGCAACAGCTTGCTCAAATAATTGTGCTAATGCAGGATTTCTTGGACGTCAGCTAAAGAAGTTAATATACTGCTGAATATATCAAGACACACTAAGTACAAGGCCTTGGTGCAAAGTAAATTAAGGCCACACGAAAAGAGCAAAGTTGATTTTAGAAAGTTGAGACGAAAGCGTTTTAAAATGTAAACAGTTTAATTATAATTTACTTTTGGCTTTCAAGAAACATCTTTAGCTCACACTAGCATAATGCCTGTGGGTGGAAAATTAATTTCATTTCAAGCGTTTACTTTCTGACGTGATTGCTATTGCAGTGTATCTTTCAAATATAAAATTATTTCGCAATGCACGAGATGCAGATATCTCAACAGAAATGTTTCCGCGTGTTTTTATCTGTTTTGAAATTGCAAGCAGCCAATTAGTTCGTTCAGTTAAGGCGTGACGAATGCTTCACGTACAGATTCTGGTTTGAGCCTAGGCCACTAAAAATCAAACATTTTTTTGTATAATTTTCACAATTAAAACTGCTTATTCATGACGAACATCGATTTTTGTAAACTACAACTAAAGTAATTTATAACTTTATATTCGACTCCTAGCATGCAATATATTCTTTGTAGTCACAAAAGCTATGCGTGTCATTTCTGTACTCTATTTTTTTTTCATATCCGTTCATGGGTAGTCCCGTTGCATACATATTTAAAGCAGATTTTGTCTGTCTATTTTCTGAATATTCTACTATTTTGGCTATTTGAATATTTGGCATTTGGCTATTCGTAAAATATTACCTTTTGAGTATATTTAATAGAGTGAATAGTTTAATCATGACCTGCTCGCATGATAGGATTGGATTTGTCTAATTCATAACTTACGTTTCATAAAAATGTATTCAACTTTTTCAGATTAAGATCTGTTATGATCATTCTATAGAAACTGAATTACAATGATGATGTTTTTTTTTCTTTATTTACCAATTTATACCAATTTAGTAGCTATTTCGTCCATAAAGAATTGCCTAATATACAAAAGTTAGAGTGAAATTTTATTTTTATATATTTACACATATAATTGTTTCTAAATACAAAAAATGTGTCCTTAACTATTAGACATTCTTCAAGATAATAAAGATAAGATTGAAATATTGGATTAACCTGATCAGTACCTGCCATTAAGTACGTGTTTTTTCCTGCATTTGAAAGCATGCGCACTGCATTTTAATAGAGTAGGCCTGATAATGTCTACCTAGTTCGTAGGATATGTGCCACTTTAAATATTCTAAAGCCTATGCCATTGTTCTACTAAGCATATTTATTGCAATAATTTTGTTTGTAAATAGTAGTAGCTTATTTTCTTTCTGCAATTGTAAACTTAACAAAAATGTATAATCATATGATTTTAATTTCAACTAATCTCAAAAGGTCGCTTACAAACTATAAAGGACTTACCAAGGGATAACAACAGTCTTTCACCATACATTGTCTTCCTTCAGCCTGTTTGTAAATAAGTTTTCGTACTAACTCATTGTGACTTGAGAGAGAAATCACACGCGTTTTCCACTGTTCAATAAAATCTACAAAAAAAAATAATAATATATATGGATTTCTCCATAAACACTTCGCTAAACTGTGTGATATTTAGTAGCCCCTCCAAAATCCAATCTATCAACTATTGCATGTTGCATCAGGAAGCTTGCCATCTTGTAACCAAGTTGTCAGTTACTTTCTTCGAGCTTGATATTTTGTTGAACTTAATAAACAGGCATGATATAAACTTGTTGGAAACCCAAGTGGCTTGGTAGTTATTACTAAGCTCATTCAAGCTTGTTGGAAACAGCAACTATGCGTGGCATCTTTTCAAACTTTAAATGTATTCGATTGTTTCCTTGCACTTTCACTATGATCTCAGCGCACTGAAATTTCATCACGTGTCAGGCCTATTTCGACGCTGTATACTCTTCGCTAATTACTGTAGATGCCTACGATATGATTACTTGCGATCTGATGGACTAAGTGCAAAAAATGTTTCGAATTCGAACTCGGGCGTGTAATTCCGTGGTCTAGTGACTAAAGCATCGAATTAGTGCGCTACTAATGACCCTTGGTTCGATTTCTATCCAGAACAACGTTTTTTTAAGACGTACAATTTATTTTCCTTTTTGTCCTGGGAATGATACCTAAACCTTGATTTCTGAAAACTCGAGTGCTTGATGCAACATTGTTTAAACATGTTGGCTTAAATTAATAAACGTGCATCAAGTCCTCATTCCAATTGTCAAAGTAAGCTTGATTAACTTTTGAGTCAGGTCGAAATTGTTATGCGGGTAGCGAAATAAAAGAACGTACTATGAATTTTAAACTATTTATTTGTTCGTGAAAGGCAAATAAATCCTCAGATAATATATTACAATAAGGTTAGACATATTTCTATTAGTTGGAAATTAAATGTATTTGGTAATTTTAATGTTTATTATAGCTTGCCTTGATGACGAAGTTTTGTCAAATGAATGCTGTAGGTTATATTTGTTATATTCTAACAGAACGTGGTAATCGATTACCGTTGTAAAGAAACTATCAGGATCTTGTGAAAATTTACGTAGCGGAATGAATGCATTAATCTTCACAAGTAATATATTTATTAGAAATACAATAAAATAAGAATAGCTGTTTTTTATAAATTGTGTGCTCTTAGTGGGATATGACTTGAAAGAGAAACTGTAATGGTGAAAAGAGAATTAGGAAATTATTGAGGTAAATTTGGGATGAAACGATGGATTGTATGAAAAGTTGGAAGGAGAAAGGATTATTTGGGTTCATAGTTCATTCTTTCTCCTACCCTATTGCGGTCGAAGTCATAGATGCGTGAAGGTCGTAATTCAATTCAATTAAATTGAACATAGGTGGATCAAATGTGATGATGAAGAGTAGCTGAGTTTTCTACTTTCATCTGCTGTCAAACACAATGGCGTGAAAATAGTACTAGGACGCACATTTATAAATTATACTGGTATTATGCACATTGATTCACTCTTTTCATAGTTACTAATACGATTATTAATGAAGCAATTCCATCCATATTGCTTTTTTAATCCTAGAAGCTGCAACAAATTAAAGGGGTAAATATTTATATTGTGAGTTACTTCTTGAGAGAACCGACACTTTCAAGTTCATTGAAATCCTCAGGTACGCACATAAAAAATAATATTGTTACTGTTACCAAATGCGGAACAACCAGATGTTTGTTTTTCAACATTATGTAGAGAATTCCTATTTAAAATAATAAGGCATGAATTTACTTCAAGTACATGGAACATATTTAAATTATATAAGGGGCGGATATTTATATCTGTATTGTCAAACACATGCTGCTGAAGCCTTTCATAATTAATGTCTGATAATACTGCATTGCTGAGGCAGGTCATGTAAACATAAGTTTCGCGATATAATGTGCAAACTCCAATGAAAAGATGTTTTGGTCTATATAATCGGTGAAGCATTAATACTAGAATTGTTTGCTTGGCTGACAGGAGTAATTGTAGTCTTACAGTTGTTATTACAGAATGATTTATCACAATGCACTTCGTGTTAACTTTCTGTGATTCAGAAACATTATTGTTTGTCGTTACACATTCTATAAATAAGGTTTTGCCCGTCAGACTTGCTGTCAATGAAATATGGGTATATATTTCAGTCATAAGCCATTCTTTATTTGTCTTCTTGTATGATGTCGGCTACATCAAATACTATCCGGGAATGAGACGCTTTGTAAGGTTAACGGAGTCAGGGGAAGTTTGACTTGTGAGACTGTCATCCTTATTTGGTGACTTCGAGCTCAGATGGAGAAGTGTCGAACGACCAGCAAAGAAACCCGGTCAAAGGTACTCCTGATCAAAGAATGAAAAATCGGCTTTGTTCATATATTTGGCTATCTTCCGTGTGAACGCTTTGCTGTTATGAGGATCGTCAAATTTCGATGAGAGGAAACTACTGATGCTACGGATACCATAACATATGTAAGTTTCATTATCTCTCCTGCCATTGAGATGACTGGGAAGATCGTATATAAGTGGGTCTTTGCGCTGTTAGATCGAACAGACGATCGCAAACAACTTTTCCTCGGTGGCGAAGGAATATATTCCTGAGTAGTGTTCTTACTGAAACCTGCTATGATCAGCATTCAAAACGTTTTCTGACATCAATCTCGAGGAAATAATCCCTGATAAAATAAGGTAAGTCTATCGTTTCGTTAATGGAATAGTTGAGTGAAACATCAATTTTATAGTAAGCAAACATACTCTTCATATTTTGAAACTACGCGTTTTTAGTTCATTGTGGACGTAATCAAGTTTTACTTTTGCGTCGCGGTTCATTTGCTAATTTAGTTGGATTATTAAATTGTTGCTGATTAGGGAGGTACCAGAAAATTCCAACCTTAGCTTAAATTCAAACATAAGGTAATAATATTGTACTGAATTGTAAAATTCCTGTTTCGTTACATTTTACCTCGAAATGTTCTTTAGTTCAGTTAAGTTATATTCCTCATAAAAGTCATTTGCTTTCCAATCAATCCATATAAAGTCTAGCTGAGGCGGATATCTTTATCACTCTTGACTGGGCGTGTCTGTAGGCCGAGAGCACGATCACAGCGTATGCATTAATCATTACTTATTGGAGCGTGCTCAGTTAGAAAGCGGATCAAGCTCTGCATTATGGGTAATGGTTATTGTTGCAACATTGACTGCTAATCCCAAAGTATTTTCAGTGTTTATTTTTGTGAACAGATTTCCCATAAAATACCCTGTCTCAAGTTAAATTAAAACCGTTTTTTGTAGTCTGCTATTTAACATAAACGAGATGTTATATTTCTGGGTGTGTGATAAATTACGTATCTTTGTTTTAAAAGGCTTCGATCAACAGAAATTGCCTATATTTGGCAAATAAATGTATTCAGCAGACTACACGGGTACATTTAAATACTCATAACTTCTTTACCCTGTGCCGTCTGCCGCTCGGATTACACATGCAAACTATTCTGGATGTGTACTTTCAGAACTTATGTACTATGTCTGGATAATCGATCGTTAGGAAGAAACGTTTACTTCCAAGTAAGGCATTCAGTTATTTTTTTTGTGAGGACTATAATGGATCTATAATGGCGTAGCAATTACTGTTTGCGATGATTTTTGAAATGACAGAAATCGCAGTGTTTCTAATATTGAATATACTTAAGGTTAACACTTCCATATATACTTAACGTACAATTTAATGCACATAACTAGTAGGATAAGATAAAAGTAAGCAGTATATTATATTTCGCTTTCGTCACTACCTAAGCGTGACGTCAGAACACCAATTTAACGGAGCGATAATTATCAACAGCATGTAAGCATTTGAATGGGAAAGAATAGACATAAAATATTATCTTAGGTAAATACACATTAATGAGCTGTACGTATTTATATAGAAATAATTATTCTCGATATATTACATACATTTAATAAAGAGTTTTTGGTAATATGATATCATAAGCGGTATGTAATCAGCTCTGAAAAGTCGATATACGCCTATCTTATAAAGGAAGTGTGATACGTTTATGGGAGATACATCTGTCCTCTAATTCGCTTAAGGTTTTTGCTATTGAACTGTTAATGAAAATATATATTGCATGCTAAAACCTATATTACTTTATATTACCATATTTACATTACTTTCAGAATTTAATTTAAACCATCTATTTTTACTCATTTCTATACATACTAAGAGTAGTTATATAGCTATTAGATCTTTCCCATTCTTTCTTTGTCTCTTATATTCGAATTGCGAGTGTGGAATGTACTGATAGTCGATGGTCTATAGAATGTGTTAAACCTATATTACATTATTTTATGCTGTACCTGAAGAATGTATCCTTATGAAGTGTTATAAACGCTAAACTATCGGCTCAGGATAATATAAACCTTGGTTATACATATATCAACAAAGAAAAAGTTATTTTATTTAATTATCTCGGAGTAAGCACATTTCATAATTTATCTTTTCGTTGAAGTATTCGTAATACAAATGCCATAAGCCTGAATCAGCGACTAGTTATCTCTGAAGAACCTAAGTTAGGGGTTCTTTGTCATCTTCTACACATTGGACAAATTATTCCCGTTATATGTCTGTAAAAATGTTGAACCTAAGACCACTAACGGACAAGCCATACGGGATTACCCGGGGCAATTCCCGGCAGGCCAATGGCCCAGAAAAGCCTCTGGTCCACGATTATAAAAATTGATCAATAACATTCTGAAAAAAAAAAACTTAATCGTTCTCAATCTACTTTATTCATTATTTTTTTTAAAAAAAGAAGATACCTATGATTTACCCTTCGTGAACAAAAAATTCGTTCAGTGGTTGTACATTTATTCCCATTCAAGTCAAGTGTAAATATTATAGGGCAAACGTCCCTGAAATTGGTCACATCAAAATTGTTTGGTCCTTTAAGATTCAAAAAAGGAAGGAAGAAAATAAATGAGTAAAATTGATATTGTTCCTTATACCTTGATTATTGTTTCTTCTATGATTTCGACGCAAGAAACACATCATCTTTGTTATTGGCCATGGTTTAGCTGATAATTTCAAGAAGGCTTCGTTAAGTTACAAACTCAACCTATGAAAATATAAGGAGAGTTCGACCACGGATTGCAGCGAGTGAACATCGAGGCTCTGCGGAAGCGTCTAGTGCGGGAGTGTGACCCTCCGTCTGTGATACACATACACTACACAACCATACATTTACACATACATACACCCATATACATTACTTCTTTCTTACATTTATACATTTTCATTCTACACAATTTCCCTCTCCCTCACTTTTCCTTCCGAACTTCTGCTCCATATCCGTCCCAACTCTACCGGTTTTGACGTTTTACCCTGACTAAACCTTTTTAACTTCTTACCCGATCATGACATTTTAACAATTTTTTTTGTTCGCTTATTCCGGGGAACAAGCTAACTCCGGTTGCGGAAAGACTTCATTTAGTACTCTTATTACTTATTCATATTCTTACTAATTCACGTATTATACTTGTATTGACTGGAAAGAAAGGTGCATTATTTTACCGGTTCCATTTATCTCCTCGTGCCGAGGAGTCTTGAAGAAGAAGAAGAAAATATAAGCGGATACTTTGATTTCCTTGTACTAATGCCCTTGTACCTAAAACTGATCTTCGTCCACAGATCGCATGGTATTCTTATCTATCTCAGAAAGTTAAGGACGAATTTTCCCTACTCCCCGTAAATGAGAATGACGTGCAGAAGGCTGTATACAGCATTAAATCAAATGCGGCAGGGTTGGACGAAATAACAACTAAAATGCTGAAACTCTCATTACCATTCATACTGTCCCCACTGACACATATTATAAATTACTCTTTTAGTACCGGCTGTTTCCCTAATGTATGGAAACAAACTAAGGTGCTACCACTGCCAAAAAAACCTACTGTCACATCACTTAATGAGCTACGACCAATATCTGTAGTACCAATCTTGTCAAAAGTAACTGAAAAAATTGTTTCGAAACAACTGGATACTTTTATTGATAATGAAGATATTTTACCTTCAGTTCAGTCGGGATTTCGAGGTTCTCATAGTACGACAACTGCTCTTTTAGAAGTTAGCGATGAAATATTACATGCGTTGAATGATTCCTTTGTAGTAGTTTTGGTTCTTTTAGACCTATCAAAAGCGTTTGAGTTAGTTGAACATGATCTTCTTCTTGCCAAAATGAAGCACTATAATTTCTCTACTATAAGTATTGATTGGTTCAAATTATATTTACAAGGTAGAGAACAACGTGTTTTCCTGAAGTCTCCTGACATTAAAATTTCTGAGCCTTTGTCTCTGAAAAGAGGTGTTTCTCAAGGATCAATAATAGGCCCAACTTTATTTTCCTTGTATGTTTCAGATTTAGTTTCAGTTGTTAAAAACGCTCAAATTCACTGTTACGCCGATGACACGCAGTTATTTATTAAATCCTCACCAGGAAATATGAAGCGAACAATAGATCTTCTTAATGAAGATCTGCAAAATATACACAATTGGTGTAGCGAAAACGGGTTAGTCATTAATCCATCGAAATGTAGCTATACAGTTATAGGGACAGCTACCCAACTTCAGAAACTGAAGACATCGGAACTAAACATAAAGTTGAGTAACTATACCATCATATATTCACCTAGTATTAAAAACCTTGGATTATTAATGGATATAAATCTTAATTGGAATTCTCATGTAGCTAACGTATGCTCACGTGACTTGCTCACGGCAAAAACAAAATTGTATCTAATACAGACACTAATTATGCCCTTGTTTGATTACGGTGATGCCGTATATGGTCCTTCCCTTCAAATCAACAAAGTAAAATCCATTCAGAAAGTCCAGAATTCCTGCATCCGGTTTGCTTTCAACCTTCGTAAATTCGAACATATTCTCCCTGTATTAAAGGAAACAATATTTTGACAATGTATCGAAGAAGGTTCTTTCGTTTCTGTTGCACAATTCATAACATCATTCACAAGAAAACACCCGCTTATCTCCATGGAAAACTTATCTCTAGGTCTAGTATCCATAAGTACGTTACACGAAATAGGTCAACATATGATGTTCCAAGATACAAACTCACACAAACAACTCGATCATTTTCTGTATCAGCTGCGAAAGCCTGGAATTCCTTGCCAAATGCTATTACATGTGCAAAAACGCTAAATGAATTTAAAACTCTTCTAAGTGTATATTTGCTTAATCAGCAAAGGCTATGCTCTTCTACCAGTGATATTTAACTTTCATATGTTTTTATAGTGTTGTGTGACTAAGACACTTTTATGTACGTTTCCATTTTGTATTGTGTGTGCGTGTTTTTTCTTCTTCAATTAT
Source organism: Lepisma saccharinum (assembly GCA_022664845.1). Taxonomy (NCBI): domain Eukaryota; kingdom Metazoa; phylum Arthropoda; class Insecta; order Zygentoma; family Lepismatidae; genus Lepisma; species Lepisma saccharinum. The sequence continues at coordinate 52,543 of JAGDQP010010360.1, forward strand.
TATGTATGCATTATCATTGTATATTTAACTTTTATGTTTTTATTTTGTTTTAAGGCTCTTTTCATGTACGTTTTTTTTAATTCGTTTTTTTTTATTATGTATTTGTGTTTGCTTTTATCAATTATTGTTTGTGTATTTTCATTTGTTTGATCTGACAAGGGTTAGGTGGAAGAACAGCTATTAGCTGAACCTCGCCTGCTGAAATAAAGGAAATTAAATTAAATTAAATTAAATTTCCCTCCCATTATTTAATGCTATAATGTAATTATCATAGACTTTTTCTGCTTGTATAACTAGCAGTACGCTTATTGTCCCCTTATGATGTAACATTGTGTACATTTTTCATACTAGTTATTACTACTAGGGTGACACAGTGACTGATAAACCGTTTTTACATAGTGCTCATTTAATTGACATAGAGGCAAAAAATTTAGCATTTAAAAAGGAATGATTTTCAGATTTCTAACATTGTCATTCGAACCTTTAGCACACAATAGGAGTACAAACGGGCCAATAAATGTAACACATCTTCAGGTCTTAAAAAATTATAGTAATCTTAAGAAACAATAAACGGGGAAGATGCGGCTAAGTTCTGGTTAGAGAAGGCCAGCAGTAGATAATTTTACATTCTTGAAGAAAAAATATATACAAGTTCAACACGTTCACATTGTTCCACTGTAGAATTAATTTCGGGAACGATCAAAGCATGTACAGTTAGCATGAATAGAAAAAAAAACGGAATAGATCTGCGCTTCAAATTTCAAAACAAAAATGGTACTCAAAGGCAGCCAATAAGTTGCTCGTTTACCTAAATCTGAGTTTCTGAGATACAAGTCGGTAAAGTAGGATTAAAGTACTCTGGAGCAAGGGAATTAGTTTGAATATTATGGACATTTTGAAGATTATTGTTACATTTGACGTATTGTTGTTTAGAGTTTAAACTGTATACTGAAATTCATGCTAGCTTAGGAACAAACCGGAATGAATGCTGCAGCTGGAGTTGCGCAGTGCGATGTTGCCACTAATACAACACGTACCTAGCGGAGGAGCCAATACTGTGATAGAAGAATACTTTCGCTTACTAATTTCTCTGAAGACAAAATAAATTAATAACAGCAAAATCTGATGTACGAACGGACTAATTTTCCGCGTGACGAGATGCTGTTCTATTGAAAATAGCCTGTGCTATCAAATGGTCATTTCCAAAGAACGGGAATACTTTCATACAGCAGCTATGTTTGTGGAACCAGATACCACTATTATCATATATACCAGGAAAGCATGACAAATTTATAATTCTCAATATTTAAAAAATGTAATACGGCTATAAATATTGATATTTTGTGAAGTGGAAAAAATGGATACATTAATATATACATTTTAACAGGTTAAAAGATTTGTATATCACAACAGAATGAAATAATAATAATAATAATAATTATTATTATTATTATTATGCATTTAATATCTTTTAAGTTTTTAAGGCATCTGAGGCTCAGGCCGGATAGGATGGGGAGAGGATTGTGGAAGGTAGACGGCCAGGTCCTCTTTTGTAGGTATCATCCCGGCATTGGCCTAGTGCGACTGAGGAAAAAACCTGCTAGGATGATCGGCAGCTGGGACAGTGGCGAATCAGGATTTTGGTGTGGGGAGGGGCGCAATTGGCATAAAAGGGAGACATTTTCGATATATTGCCGCTAAATTATTTTTTTTAAGTATAAATTTATCGTATATCCCCTCTTATTGCTGGAATGTAATACCAGTATCCCCCAAAATTCATATTTGTCGGGAAACAAAATCGAAACTTTTCTGAGATAAATTATTGAAATAGTGCTATATAAATACATTATTTTCCCTTGAGGGAGAGGCATCCCTTAGCTGGATCCGTCATTGAGCTGGGATCGGTCCCAGGACCTCCCGAATGCTAACTACTACTACTACTACTTCTACTACTATAATAATAATAATAATAATAATAGTCCTAATGATAATAATAATAAACCTTAGGTACAGCATTCTGCGGAGAGTGTAGGCATTGCTATCGAGCAAACGCCTCAAAACACAAGTTAGTAAGTGCAATTAATATTTATTTTTTGAAAATCATACACAAGAAATCACAGGTATCAATGACAACAACACACGCCACACAATTCAATTAGCCACAAAATAATAAACAAAACGGTAAACACTGACACACGACAAACATCACTCGCTCCCTTGCTTCTAAAAGGAAGTGTCGTTACCTCCATCCTTGTTGTGGCCACAAAGGTTTGGCAATAGCGCGCCCTTAGATGCCAAACTTACTTGTCAACAGCAAGTCTGATTTAGAAATGCGTTCGGTTCCGGTGTTCTTTTATAACCTTCACTTTATTTCATAGGTGTCCTAACTATTTTTCTGTTTCACAATAGCAAACACATCCAAGATTCTTTGGGCTAGAACTCACCCTTTAAAGATCTGACAACGTTGCTCTAGCTTTCTGCTGGAAAGTGGCTGCGGGAGATGAAGGGTTGCAAGTGGTAGTGAATTTATGTAGTTGACACCAATAGTTATACGAGCTGAATTCTTCACCTGAAGACAATTCTATGACTGTATAAACGGTTTTGATAAGAACAGTTATTCATTGATTCAGAAAACAGTATTAAAATACTACAGCAGGGCTCGAAAAATTCCGAGCACCAGGTGGCCACGGGGACTTGGAATACGAGTCTGGCGCCTAGCATTGTTTTTTACGTCAGTACTGTATTTCCAATTTTTAACTGCCAGTAGTTCTGATTTTTATGTGCTTGGGTGGATTAAAAACAAATTAATCCAAATTGTCCAAATAACAGTGCACAATTAGTATTTCAGTGCTCAAACTACAAGACGTTCGTGGACATAAACCACAAATTACTGCTTTGCAGGCATGTATCCAGAAGTTGGTTTTGGGAGGCTCCGAAGGCTTCTGGGGGGCGGTCCAATGTGTGTCTGGGTATGAAATATATATTAAATGAATTACCCCTGAAGTTATACTATTTTCCACGAGTCTTGGGGGTCCGGACGCATCCCCTAAATACGTCTCTGCTGCTTTGTAAAACTTAACTTATATAGCCTTCAATTCTTATAATTATCGAGATATATCCTTTACACAAAGGGAAGCTTATATTGTTACACCAATAACTAAGGCCAAAACATGTAGGCCTATGCATCAAATTGTTTTTGTCTCGCCAAATAAATGTTAGGACGTTGCCTCATTTCAGACTTTCACTGCCACCCTTCTCAACTACCATTCCCGGTTTTGTGTTTATTGAGGAACGTCATACAACGTACGTACCTTAAACTGGATCAACAGTTTTCTTGTTTGCATTTAAAAGCAATCTAAATGAATTGAACAAAATAAAAGTTAATACAAAATCGAACAGACGTTACAACTGAAATCGGACTCGTCAATCGTAATATAAGTAGTTAAGGAGCACACTTACCCATAGAAATATTGCAAATTGCC
>JAGDQP010010361.1:0-12112 GCA_022664845.1 Lepisma saccharinum
CAACATCTACTCATGCACATGCAACTCGATAAAAAACAAACAAGAATTATTTTTCTTAAAAAAAAATCAGAGTGTGAATAGCCCTTAACAATAGTTTAAAATACAAAGAAGTGAAATATGAAATTGTCTCGAATTCAGATTTTAGCCTCAAAATCTAGTTGTTGGATTAACCACAACGTGGTTTCAGCGTATATAATAGCGTCCATCTGCGGATTTTAGGCAAAAAGGTTGAGATTAGGACTAAAATAGGCAATTACAGAAATCTGATATTGAATTCAGTAAACTTAAATGAATTTTAAAACTCTATCTACGTTGACAACATCAACTATTCTGTTTATTTCAGTAGTTGTACTAGAATCCCGACAGTTTTAGAGAAGTCGTTTGATTAACAAAATGTTCTTCTTATTAAATTTGTGTTGAAAACTAGGATTAGAAATAAAACCATGTTTCTTGATTTCAGATCCTGACACAGTGGACAAGGTCCTGATGCAGTGGAAAAGCAGCAAAGCAGTGCTATTTGCACCAGTATTTACTCAGGAAACTAGAACACCACAACATATTCTTAAAATTGTTATGAAACCTGAACCGATTTTATTGAAAACATTAGCAAGTACGAAAGTTGATTATTAGCTTTAATTTCCTTTATCATTAAAAGATCAGGATACATTCATCCAAATAGAAGTGTCCAGAAGCGTTGAATTTCACTTTCAAAGAACTGTGTCTATACTCTTTTGACTGTCGTTTTGATTTTGGAGTGAAGACAGAATTAAATATTTCATCAACTGAACCAATTGAATCCAACTATTGCCTTTCTGAATAGTTCCTTGTATAGGCACAACTGGAAGTTGTCCTTCAGGAGACCTTCTTTTCTTCATCCAACTGCCAAGGAACCTAAGAGTTCACCATCTGTCTTCCATGAACAGAATCTCGACACAATTATGTCTACCCAGTAATAATAATGGGCAATGCAGACGTTACCAAATTTCTTGTTTATTGCTGCTACCCAATAAATTCACGAACCCACTTCTTAACACAACTGTCAGAGGGGTAATGTCCCCACAAACATCCCTCAGCTAACGATGGATATCATCCACATTTCCACAAGTACCGATAATCTGTATCACATAATATTGATCCTATACAGTGATATCCATCGTTTCAAGGCAATACCAGAAACATCTTTCATTTTACAGACGATCCTAGAAACAAAGGTTTAAACTAGAAGCTTGAAATTCTGTACAGTTATAGCTTAAGTTTTGCACATAAATTCTGCAAGGAATAAAGGTAAATCACACATATTATGACAGTCAGTATGTCCTCGTAATACAAATACTTCTGGAATGCTCTTGCAAAACTGTCAGTTAATTCTATTGGTATGCACTAATAATATTCAAATCTCCAAAATTCCCAACTTATTTAAAGTCAGCGTTTCTATATGATAAAAATATCCCCTTTACATCATGCCTTTTTGGTGACATATTTCTTTGACTGATTACCATTGATATAAAAAATTAAGTGTGATATTGAAGTGGATATGTTAATGTAAGAGTGATTTGAGGGAAGGCGGATATCGGTGGAAGATGTCTACAGTAGTGTAATTCCGTAACTATGATCCTATATGTAAAACTTGTATAGTGTGAATGAACTAGTCAATAAGCTCTTTAAAGGGCTGTAGTGAATGTCGCGTAATCTGTCACGTGAAGACGAAGGAAGCCCATTGAACAAAATATAAGTTTTACTTGAATAGAGTAGTTCTGATTTCCAAGTACTTGCTTGAACTTTATCACAAAGAAGCCATGTGTGTGGTGAGAAACAGGTGAGTTGGCGTCTTGCACCGCAGGTTGGGATAGATTATGCTCACTATGTAAATGCATTGCTTTGAAAAAGCTATGTTTTCATTGTTTTCACCTAAGACAGTCATTTCTTTGAAGTACTCGTTTTTAACAGAATGCAGTCATACAAGAATATTTGTAATTGGTAGTCTACTAAAGTATTCAATAGAATTTGAATGTCATTTATGACCTTTATGCTGAGGCTGGAATAGTGGTGAAGTAAGGATATGAGAAAAAGGCGGTCTCATCTTTGAAGCACTATCCCACCATTAACCTTGACTGACTAAGGATCACCCTGGATTTATCTGCAAGTCGGACGCCGCTAGGATCGAACTCAGGACCTACCGAACAGGAAGCCGACGCTCTACTAACTGAGCTAGTATGATATACGTTTAATGGAGCATATACTCTACGTTAAAGAACTATTTTATATTTTAGACAAAACGTAGTCATTTCTGCATTAAATTGGTGTATGTTCCATTAACACAAAAGGAGAGAAATCCGCGGTGTCAAGCAGATGTCGTCAAGGTGGACAATGGATCAAATATTTTTTAAATTAATGGAAATATACGCATACATGCTCATGTATTTTAGCCGTATTATAGATCAGTAGAAAAGCCCCTTTGGGATAAAGGGAAGAGTGACGCAAGAATTCTGCTCACAAAAGAAGTGATATCGATTTTGGGAGTGACTTTGTTTGTGTCACTATACGGTGGAAGTGTTTTCTTTGTAATAAAATTAATAAAATTAAGAGACTTCGTATCCGCATTTCCGCCATAGTGACAGAAACAGTCACTCCCAAAATGGATATCACTTCTTTTGTGAGCAGAATTCTTGCATCACTCTTCCCTTTACCCCGAAGGGTTTTTTCTACTGATATCACTTATTCTGTAAGGCCCTGTTTCTCGAAAACGGTATAAAAAAAAAATAAGCATCAATTTGCCTTTACGAGGTCCGCAATTAACACCCAAAACCCTCTGGTACCAACCATTTTGGGCTAAGACAAAAAGATACACAGAATGGCAGACACACTTTTCGATCATTTGTGAAAATTCTGTGATTGAGCTAAAAACAAGGCATAACTTTTGAACCCCTTCACCGATTTTGACGTGTGATACACCGTTTGAAATTTATTGAAGCGTAGATTACGATTCCACAAGTTTCTGCCGCTTATATGGTCTGCGGTCAGTGTTATCATAAGAAATGTGACATTTTGAATTTTTGTTCGAACCACCTTTTTTTTTTGGTCTGTCTGTCTGTCTTAGTTATTAAATGCAAGTTTAAGCATCAAAATCGGGCTTATGGTTCGCAAGTTCCGAAATTAGCTGCATATATGTGAGTGCCGCTAACAGACTTCTTTCTGAGCGTCACTCGAAGAACTACCGTTCTTCACGATAAAGAAGACATAAAATTTCCCATTTTAATGATACTATTATTGTCATGTATCTTAGTTATAATATATTAGGTGTCTTCCCCCAAATTAGTGGGCATCTTACACTGATGTGTTGGGGTAAGAAGCCTATTTTGAGAGTTACTTTGAAGGCCCACATATTCGTTGTGAATAAATTTAGCTTGATGTCTTTCCGTCAGTATGAGCGTGAAAGTTCAATATATATTTGTACAAAATTTGCCTTTATGTTTTTTTGAATTACTCCGCAATGATCCGAGACCACAGGCATATTCCGCAATCCACTATAATCTTTCATACTTTATGCTAGTTGATGTTGAAATAAGGTAAACTTCAATTTCAGGAGTTCAGTAACTAATAAAAGCTTATTTCCTTTACTTCAAGTAAAGATCAAGTACAATTAGGTTCAATTTTGTATTAACATTTTACCACACCTTCTAAAGATCAGCCCAGCTCGTGGTGCAGAATGCACGTATGTTCAGAATTCATTAAATTGGAAACGTAGAATCCTATTATGAAGATTATAGTAATGATTCACATAAAATAATTAATAAAAAGCAACAAACACACAGAAATTGGTTAAGGGTTAAGGGTTTAATGTATCATATGTAAATGTATCATTATTTGCAAAAACCAATTCTCGTGTTCACAAAAATCGAATAATTTTAACATTTTATTTTCTCTCATCTTGTATTTGAATGACTTTAATCGTTATTCTTCAATACTTCTGATCCGATTTTGGGCTTAAAACTTCACTTTCAAAATTACGTGAAACATTAATGGGCGAAATTAGAACTGAAGAATGTATTGACAAGAAATTCAATGATGTCTATACGAACGCACAAACAAAAACAGCTTACGTATTGTTACAGATTAATTAACTAGTGTATTTTGTGAAACATATTTCTCCCACTTCTACAGATGTATCCTTACCACTTGCACACGAACTTTCGCACAGTTGAATGCTTAGAATGTATCAATTATTTTGTTAACGTCTATAGTAATAGATAGTTACTCGAAACATGTTAGATTTGATCAAATCCAGGATTTAATAGAGACGATAAATCTAATGGTGTGATAAAGGTATGAATCTCAATCCTCTTTTCTCGTTCTTTTTACTATTTCTTCTATACCGGTCTAATTTTTTCCACATATGGTTCTGAAAGAACAATTTCTTAGTCAATATATGTCAGTTATCGAAGTGATTTGTGTCTACATGTGTACTTGACACTGATTATTTTTTAGTAAACTACAATCTTTTTAAGCAATAAATATTTTATAAAAAATATTATTAGTGATTAAGTCAATGTGTCCTTCTCTTGTACTTTATTATCAGAGTTTTAAGATTTTTATGCCTTAAGCATGCCTTGTTGGACGTATGTTTTCTTGTGATTTAAACGGAGCATGTCCTCAAGTAAGTTAGCTTGCTTTAGTCTTTAGACTTATGCAATGAGTACGTACGTTAATGATTAGAAAAAAATTTGGTCTAGTATTACGTTCAAATGAATTTTGAATTTTAAATTTATGGCTTATAAGTAGAGCTGAATTTTTATAGCATAAATTTTTTGAAGTTTGTAAAATTAATGTTTGAAGATTTAGTATTTTGTCGCAAGAAAAATGTGACGATTTTAACAGTTTGTAGCATTAACTTCAAAACAAGAATGAGAATGTGTTTGTTTGTAACAAAAGTACCAATGAAAAGGTTTATCCGAATAAAAATCTTCTTACCTCTATACATTAAACTACTTGTTTGCTTTATAAGTTTGTATACACTCAGCAGTTGGTGCAGTCTGAATACACATTTAAAAACAGACAATAATAAGTAACAAGAAGTATGGCTAACGCACAATCCATCTGTAAACAGTTCGTATTATTTAGCTAATATTAAATAAACTTGAAATAAAAGTACACTTCGTTTAAATTTAGTAGCTTGATAAACCTCCAATTGCATCTTCACGCATGAAAATGCTGCAGACAATTAAAAATATCCGAAATGTCTTTCCTTATGTTCCTCCATGGAAAAGAGGAAGGCTTAGATATCCCAATGGCATTATCCAAAAATTCATGTCTAAATTACTACTACTCCACATTATAATCCCCATCATCCATTTTTAGATCAAATGACTGCCTTGGCTTTCTGCATCGTTATGCGCCGACCCATTATGAGCTTTGTTTTGGAACTTTACTTTCCGAGTGGCCTCTTTGTTGTTATGTCTTGGGGAAGCTTTCTCATCGCTCCAGAAATGGTGCCAGGACGTATGGTTCTTCTAGTGACCAATCTTCTTACCTTGGTCACAATGTATGAAGCCATAAGGTAAATTTATTGATACTACTTGTTTCATGCTTGTCTTTTAAATAAGTCGAATTGAAAAATGTACTACTGGAAAAGTTTTTACAATAAAATTTGCTACAATCGGAATGACTGTAAACGGAAGGGAAATTTGGATTAAATTAAGTCAATTTTTTGTGGCACTCCTCCACATACTGCACGATTATGTTTTGGTTTAGTAAGTCCAGTTAAGAAACTTTTTTTATTATTAAGAGAAACAAAATAAAGTAGTGTATTCTTACTTTAAACTATCAAACTCCTCCACTATGAAATGCAATGTTAACATTTTAAGGCATTTTCCTGCAAACCAGTCAACTGTTTATATCGAAATTTCCAATAACATTAACTACGAAATTAAACACATTTCATGTCTAAGAAATCTCAAACATTTTTCAATATTTTGGTGTTGAGCGTCTTTCCTTACAGTACTGTACACTAGAGATTAATTTTAATTAAAATAGAATCGAAAATAATTCGGCCAAAAATGAATAGTTGTTAAATATCTAAATAATTGTTGTTTGAATATGCTTAACAAATGCATGGTTTCTTATTTCGTTACCATATAGGCAGTTGCTTGACATTTTACAAGGAAATACTAGAAACTTTTAATTTAGTCATCTGAAAAAAATCAAATCGCGTATTAAGATATCTTCTGCAACCTAGGTACCAACACGTTTAGTTTAGATGTTAATCCATGTTACGTTTTGAATTTGTGGAGATATGCTTCTGCTAAAAGGGTGAAACATTCTTAATCTGTCTTTGTTCGAACTTACCGAGTGTTCTTATTTCTAAACAAAAAACTTCCCATTGCATGAAATAAATCGTTAAACCTTGCTAAGGGAACTGTAAAAATGCCAGTGGTCCATAAAATGGAACAATCGGTGACGTTGAACATTGTGTGTATCTGTAGTGGAAAATAAAACACATTTCATCCGGTCTTCTACACTTATGCCTCCACCATTGTGACATTATTTTTTTTCACTCAGGCGTGAATGCAAAAATGGAAGTTCATATCACTCGTTAGCCCTAAAAGCTAATCTCTTCGTTGGAGAAACATTACAAAGTTAAGAAAGGTGTCCCCTTCAATCCTAGCGTCTTTTCAGGCAGCAAAATTCGTCTCGACTTTATATATTATACCAAATTGTTTGATCAGTAACTTTTGTCTGAAAATGCAACGTTTGGCTGAAAATATAGTAAATCCTTATACCTTGCTTCCTCAATGGAAATTCTAAAAGATTAGATATTATTATAAATATTAGAATTACAAAGAAAAATAATTTTCTTGAAAATGATTATAAATCGAATTATTTTTCTTATTGAGCATCTGCTCCTGATATATCCAATGTTTCAAGTTAGGCAATATTTCAAAGATAAGTTAATATACATTAACGAAAAGTGTTAACCTGGTAAGTTGATTTGAAAAGTTCCAATTCATCCATAGTTTGATAGCATTTATTAGATTCTTAATATTCCCTTAAATAAGTACTGGGGAGAAATCTATTCAGCTGCATAATTATTGGTTAGAGTATATTTGAAAACATTCTTTTTCAGAACTCAAACTCCAACATCCCTTAGTATCAAGGCTATTGATGTGTGGATGTTGTCTTGTATCAGCTTCGTATTCCTAGCTTTAATGGAATATGCGTGTATTCTCTTCACATCAAGACTTCGGGATAATGACCAAGAGTTGCAAATGCAGAGTGGCAATTTCTTTGGTAGAAAATTTATTAAAATTTATCCATCTCAAGTCTCCAAGGAAGCTGAAAAAGTAAGTTAAACGTTCTTAGTAAAAATTTACGTTTGTTCCGCTTTCCATAAATAGAAATAAAATGCACGTTGTCTTATTGAATGGTTTCATTGATGTGTTAATCTACATTGTTACTTGATTTATCGAACTTTAGTAGTTGTGGCAATTAAAGTTTGAAATTAAATCCAACCATTATTATTCAAACTGTTCACAATTTTCATAACGTTATTTTATTTACCAATTCCATACATCATAAATACGTGGCGTGTTTTTTAAGTAAGTACCGTTTTGAAATAAACAACAAATAGAATGTTCTGAACAATTTTATTTATACATTTTAACTTAATCTACTTTTCTAAATAATATCCACCAATATTAAGGCACTTATCGTATCGTATAACCAGCTTTTGAATCACTCCTTATAGAAGTCTGCCGCCTGATTTGACAACCACTGCAACACGACCGTTTTGATATCGTCATCGTCGTGGCGCTGACCACCCGGATGCTACTTCAAAGGCAGGAACATGTGGTTGTCACTGGGAGCTAGATCGGGACTAAACGGAGGGTGATCATGTTGTTCGAAGAGAAATGATGTGATGAGATCTTGAGTTTGTGGACGAGCATTGTCATGAAACAAAACGATCCCCATACTCAGCATGCTACGCCTTTTGTTTTGGATTGTGTTTTGTCAAGGTCTCACAATATGTCGTTGCATTTATTGTTTCACCACGAGGCAAAAACAACACAAGTAACTCCGCCTTCCTGTCTCAAAAAACTGTACACATGACTTTTCTGGCTGAAATTGTTTGCTCGATTTTCACTTTCTTGGGTGATATTGAATGCCATTATTCCATGCTGCTTCGATTGCGGTGTAACGTAAGCCACCAATGTTTCGTCGCTGTAACAATTGGGCTAAAATAGTCATTACCTTCCTCACTAAACCGCTCAAGGAAAATCAACGCACTGGCTAAACATTTGGTTTTGTGCACCTCAGTCAACATTTTCAATACCCAGCGTGAGCACAAGTTTCGGTAATTTAAGCGTTCGGTCACATTTTCAGAGAAAACGATTCTTGAAACTTGATGAAACGCATCAGATAATTACGAAATCGTAAAGCGTCAGTTTTCTTTCACTTTTTCGTCAAGTTTCTGCACCAAAACTTCAGTAATGACAGAAGGTCGCCCACTTCATTCCTCGTCATGAACATGCGTGCGACCATCTTTAAAAGCCCCAAAATATTTCCGTAACATTCCATGAATCACAATGTTTCTCCATACACTTCACTGATCTGACGATGAATTTCAGCCGCTTTCACACCTTGAGCACTAAGAAAATTTATCACACCGCGTAATTCACAGTCTGCGGGATTGTAAATCGGCGGAGATATTTTAAATACAAACAAATGTAAACACGGTTATGTGAACAAACAAACTTTCCGCTATTGGTCTGATCATAACTCCCGAGTCCTGCACGAAAGGCCATTGTACTCTTATAAAGTGACTCTTTTTTTGTGAAATTTAGAGAGATGACCTTATTGGTCCTCATTTTCTTTAAAGATGAGTGTGTAACATTGACGGTAAGTGTGTATTGGTAAGAATGGACAACACTTACCAGATGTAGTTTTCAAAACATAAACACTTACCAGACGCTTTTCGAACCTTAGTCATTACAAAATGTTTTTATTCCCCTTTTATCTTTTTTAATAAGCAAGTTTCTATTTACAATGCATTTTGTTTTATTAGCCTTTCAAATGTGGGAGGTTTTGTTTCGGTCAGCCGAGCTTCTCGACTTCTTGTAGTGACTCAAAATATTCGTATATGTAACTTTCCTTAAATCTTAAACAGTAATGTTAACAGTAAACAGTAATCTTTATGTTAGTTTAAAATTTCAATAGGTAGTTCCAATTCCAATATTTCCTTCCTTTTCTAACCATACCTTAATTGATCATCCATCACTATATGAAGAGTGGAAATGTCATATGTTCTAAGTGCTAAATTTGAAATTTTACAGAAAAAGCAGATAACTACGCGTATATACATTTGGTTTAACATAACGTATGCCTTCCAACAATGTGTAGATTTTTTTGTGCTGTACCACATTCGTCAGAATAGCCAAAATCCGAAAGTTTAAGGAGACAACAACATAAATAAGAAGAACGTTCTGTGTGCAATCTTAGGTTCCAAGTGTTAGTCAGCACTCTACTATTTTAATTTCTATGCGCGTTGAAACTCAACATTGTATTTACTATTATAACAGGTCAGAGTTACAGCAATATGACATTAGATAGTTGGAGATAAAGTTTTAGTTGAAGCCGTCCATTAACACATATGAAGGATGCACGGGAAAAAGCAATATAGTTCATTTTGTAGAATTCTCAGGAAAGCAAATCCAGTTTGTAGACTTACATAGCGAATACCGAACTGAATTGTAAGTTAATATTATTTTTAGAAAATGCGTCAGGCTAATACAAATGAGATGTACAACCTTTATCAACAAACTCAATCATTGTCATTATCATTGACCATCAACTTCATTGTGAATATTATAACAGGTAAGTGGGGTCAGATGGTATTCTCTGGCAACAGTGAGCTATATTTTGTAAGAATAATTAAAGAGAGTGTGACGAAACAGACTTGTTTGAATTTTTGTTCATAGATACATCGATAATAGATCATCCTTGTGTTGAAGGTAAGATAGCCGTTTTCTGTTATATCTTATGGAAATTTTAGAAAAAACATGTGTTCTAATACCTCAAAGGTCGCTTTCATCATTATCGTTGTCTTGCTCTCGTTCAATAAAAGGATATCCTTGTGTTGAAAATAAAATAGTTACTTTCTGTTACATTTTGATGTTAAACAAACGTGTCTCAATCACTCAAAACTCGCTCTCACTCTCACCATCGTCGTTGTCTCCTTGCACACAACTTTGTCCAGCTGAGGATAGTAATATTTGAGGACAGAATTCCTGTGAAATTTTCTCTGCCCACAACACCTTACAAAATTCTTCGAATTGCGTAATTTCTCGGCAGAAACTTTAATAGGAGTATTGTACAATTATTGTGACCTGCTTTGCCCACAATCTATAATAGATTCACGAAATTTGTTCTCTACTTCTTTCATAGTGTTGACTTATAAACGATATAGTTCAATAAATATATATATATATATATATATGCAAATTCAGTTGCGCAGTTTCTTGGCAGATTTTGACATAAGGGATAGATCTCGTAGCTGTTGGGAGCTTCGTACAGGAAGTAGAGTGATTTAATCAACAAGAAATCAATTTTAAGCATCTGTAACTTCATTTCATCTTACAATATCAGTGAATATGTTCAATAAAACTTTCCTTTATTCAATACACATGATCCTGAAACACTGGAATCTTTTTCAGTTACACTTTCCCCAGTCTCGTAAATGCTGTTTCGTAGTTTCTTAATAACATACATCAACCTCCTGACTGACTTCGATTTTCTGTAGACGTCAGTGAACTAGATAGCGACGTTTCTTCACTATTGGATCTTGAATCTGATGTCGGCCAGCCTGACTCTCTTATCATTTACAACTCGATCACACCTGGCAAATGTCAGGATGGTACCTTCAACTTCAGCCCTGACCGACTCCTTAATGCATCCTTTCCTACTCTTTCCTGCTTAAGCAAGATGGATGGAGACCATAAATATAGTCTATTCATCATTTAAAATGTTCAACAACACAAGTGGTTGCGAAAACGTCAAATCGCACATTGAGCTACGTAAAGTCCCTGCTACATACATTTAATTAATCAAGAGAGAAATAGTTAAACTCCTATACGCAGTCGCGTTACGTTGGACTACGTCGGTTCCTATGTGGTTTGAAAGGACTCCGTTGGTTCTTCCGCGGCACACAGTTTTATTTAACCTTCATAGCTCAGACAACGTTCATCTTCCCCTTACACTGGTTTCACATGTTCATACGGTACACTGTTTAGTACACAGTGGTGCCAATATCTCAATTTTGCCTTTTTGAACTATGTTGTTCCTTCCCATGTACCCTTCATATATTAGTAGACCAAATACAAACCAGTCACTCCCACTGTCTGTTTCATAGAATCACTGTGCTGCTAAAAGTGTTCTATAAAACTCTTTCTCTTGTTCAGGCTGAAAAGAAAACATGGTAGACAGATCTTTCTTTTTTCCAGCAGACTAACTGGGCTTGTAATTTATAGGTAGTAAAGCTTGTTGCATATCAGGCATAGATTTCCCCTTTTGAGAACATTGCATAACTTCCAATGCTCTCGGTCATTGTAGACTAAGTTGTTTTAATAGCTACTTGTGATGGATGCTTATGACACACTTTGAGCATTGTGCATTTGAAAATGTTGCATTTCTTCAATGCCAACAGTGTATCACCAGCTTCCTTAAAATAAAAACAAATCATTTGAAGTTATCGGATTGACATGAAATGGTTTAAAACGATTCGCTGACTCAACCATTTTGTGTAAGTCTTGGGGAAAGAAGGTATCATGTCTGCGTTTCCGTATGATGGCAAAATCTCTATCGCAATTTAAACTATGACAACTGACTAGCAACTTGTTAATTATCACGTCATTCTGGCGCTTGGGACATCACGTGGCAGGCAGCATGGCTTGGCTCTTAGACAAGTGCTTC
This sequence comes from Lepisma saccharinum, assembly GCA_022664845.1. Lineage (NCBI taxonomy): Eukaryota > Metazoa > Arthropoda > Insecta > Zygentoma > Lepismatidae > Lepisma > Lepisma saccharinum. Next base: position 11,962 of record JAGDQP010010361.1, read on the forward strand.
CTAATGGTGATTGTTTCCACCTCCTTCTGACCGATTTGGCACTTGGCACATGGATGTGGACATGCGAGTGGGTACATCGAACGTGTTTGTGAACAAAGGTGATTTCTTCTTTCTTCAAAAAATGGCACTTTGGATGTTTGGCATTTCCACT
>JAGDQP010010361.1:17112-31343 GCA_022664845.1 Lepisma saccharinum
TGTGTTAAGATGTCAAAGGCTTAATTAACCGGGAGGTTCTGGAACCTAACCAAGCAATAGTGTTACTTTCTACTGTCAAAAATTGGACAGGCCATGAGCTGCAACACAATCAAAGTGGTCAAGCCTCAGTCGTCGAAGAGTCATCATTCAACATGATAACGCCAGGTCCCATGCAGCTGTCATCACACCAGTCAAAAATTGATAGACTTCGGTTCAGAAGGTTTATCCAACCCGTTCTATTCTACTGACTTAGCCTCAACAGACTATCACATATTAAAAGCTTTGCAGAAATCCTTCTCTCGAAAAATCTTTGACGTTGTGAAGGTTGTGGAAACCGCCGTAATAGTTCTTCGACTAAAAACCTCGGCGTGAGATTTATCTCTTAACAGAAAGATGCCAAGAGGTCGTCACTTTCAATGCCGATTATTCACAGCCTCAGGTGAGTTTCGTTTTGTATTGCTCACACTTATATATGCATACCAAAAACGGGTGGAACACTTGCACATAAGTAAAAATATGTGGACTGTTAATTGAAGATATCAAATTTTTTAATTCGTCATATGTCAACTGTGAACGAGATAAAATTATGGCAGTACATAACCAATAAGAGAAGTCGATAGACCTTCAGTATACTCAAGATATTAGGTGAGTTGACATATTAATCTTCATAATATGTAATATTTTTGCATTAATAAATGTAGGTTTCAAATTAAGTGGGTAACAAGTACCTTGTAAACTTTGCATCTGTACTTATTAACACTAAATTTGTAGCTGTATTTATTTTCTTAAAAGAATATTGATTAATTTAATTGTATTATATTTTACTTTCAGCCACGAACCTTGATGAAATGCAGAAAAATATTTCATTGCAGGAAGACAAAGTGGCCCTTACTTGACCGAATCTCACTATTTATATGGCCTGCAACGTTTGCGATCTGCAACAGTATTTATTGGGTTCTTTATTTAGGGCAGATGGAAAGCAATACGACAAACACTACTTGCTCGTATACTTAAGTTTCATGGGCAGCAGGAAGACACATGACAAAAGTAGCACATCCACGTCGGCCGTTATGGGCATATTGGATTTTACGATTTCGATCGATATCGCTCAACAACATGAGCCCCCTAATGGATGGCAAACATCTTAGCCAATATTGGTTAACGATATACATCGACATTAGGCATCAATATCGTTCGACATCAATCATCGACATTACTCAATATTGGTTATCGACATCGCTCAATATCGGTCATTAACATTGTGAATATATTGTAATTCTGATTTTTTTTAGTATTTTTTAAAAGGTATCCCATTTTATATAGGATCACCAAAATATACAATCCCCAAAAAATAGTCCACGTTAGAAATTGTAAAAAGAATTACTGTTTATGTAACGAATACTATTTTTCTCCTGTAACTAAAGATACATCAGTTGGCTGTGCTAATGGATTGTAAAGTTCGTCAACCACTGCTAGTTTGTAAAATAATGCTATTTTCGATATTGCGTTCATGCTACAATTTGTAGTTCCGCTTAATTGTAATAATTTCACATATCTTCCGGCTTTAACTTTATTTTCTTGCATATTTTTTTTTTTTTTTTTTTTGCCAAGAACTTAAGAGTCTAATGGCCATGATTACAATGTAATAGCTTCAATTGAAAGAAATGATGTAAAACAAATGTAAATAATTATAAATTTAACTTGTTATCCTGCTAAAGGGCACCTCTCTTAACAACCACATGGCCTCGAGAAAAGACGCTACTTTCTACCGTGCAAACGAAACAAAAGTGTAAAATGTCCCCCGGTTCTGGCGGTGATCGATAACTAGCGTGCTTCGATGAACAACTCTTTTGTCACCAAACAAAGCTGACCGCGTGATGACTACAACATGAAGTTTTATATGTTATCACCAGAGGGTTATAGCGTCGCTTGAATAAACATCGGTTTACCCATATGGACCGACATTCATCGTCATGGAATCGATATGGTTCCATGACGAGTGCTCTGTTTCTTTAATTTTAATTTATTCACTATGAACAAAAAGTTTTGTAAAAAATCAATTTATTCTTTGCACAATCCTTACTATAGCTTTAGAAAATAGGTAAATTAGTGATACCGATAATCGATGTTGATCCACATCGATCGACGTGGGTTCAAGTGGGACGCTCTCTCGCCTGCATTAACGATGTGGGGCGAAATGGGTCCCATGAACGGTCACGTGCATGTGCTACTTGGGGAGAATTTAAAAGTGTAAATACACTTGTGTGGGTAATCCATGTATAATTTGTTACTTTATTTTGAAATGGGATATCCAGTCAAGTATGTTAGACTATATAGGTCTGAACCAAATTTGCCTAAAGGCAACAGATAAATTCAAATGAATAATATCAGTTTCAAGAGAATGGTTTATATATGTGTGCAAAATATTTGAAACTGAAGTAAACTATATACCAATTTATAGTAGTAGCATGAAATGTGTGCGCATGTTTTAATAGATGACTTAGTACTACTACTCGTTGCATGGCTCATTTTTATGTCATAATTATAGTATGTTTATTGTTCTTACTTTCCTTGTCTTGCTGAAGAGGATGGTATAAAAGTGCACCATTGAGAACACACAATTGTGAGGTTTTTGTTTTCTTTATGAACTCCAACCATTCAGCACAGCAAGCCGCAAAAAAAAAAAAAGAATGGTGCAGGCTCTTCATGAATTGCAGTATTAAACCCTTCCTCACCCGCCGTATTCCCCCGATCTCTCCCCGACCGATTACCACCTCCTCTGGCATTTCGATCAGTTCTTGGCAGGGAAGACCTTTCCCTAATAATCTGGCGGTGCAACATGCAGTTGAGGATTTCTTCGCATCCCAGACTCCAGACTTCTTTCGCCCCTAAATCCAATCGTTGACTGAGCGGTGGTGACATTGTTTGCGACTATTTTGATTAACCAGGTAATGTTGTTTTCATTTTTCTGACCTTTGGACGGACATTTCATTCGCATCAACCCAATTCTTAAGAATGAAAGAAAAGAAATGCTTTTGTTCACAAGTGTAAAATCATGTGGCCAATGGTTATCTTTATCAGTAATACCTATTTCATAGGTAGCACAATGAAACAAGCTCAGTTCAAAAATAAAAGAGATGTAGTCTATGAATTGGTATTTCTCAGAATGTTTTTGGATTCTTCACTTGGAGTATAGCACACTAAATAAGGTAATTTATAAACCATTAGAAATATTTCGAATTGATGTGTATTTTGAATCATTCACAGAAAACTTATAATTCCTGAGATTGGAATGTTCAGCTGTGACCACACGCAAGATTTTTTTTTTAGTTTCACCGTAATGTGCTATTTGTAGAAAGATTCTTCGATAAAAAAAGATGTCCGTACGAAGCCAAATAACATGACTTAGACGCCAGCAGTTACTAGCCAGGTCGATCGAGGGGCGAGGAATGCTCTATTTAATCAGAAAATTTACCTTTCTCAAAATAGTATAGCAGCTACAACAGCTAATCGTCAACTGGGAAATCCGGGTTTGAGTCCAGATGGTGGCAATGACCAACTTTCCTGTCTATCTTTCAGCTGTAATCAATCATACATAATATTCTCGTGTAAAGAAAATAATTGAATTTCAGCGTGAAAAACTAAAAAGTTTCGAAAACAAAGCTTTCCGTGTGGTATTATTTAATCTATAACATTTTAGTACATGGTCAAATACATATTCTGAGATAGAAATTTTCGTGCCAATAAAATATTAATATTTGAATTAACAAAATTCAAATTTGTGTGAGTAGAGATACCTGTATCTTAAACTGTCCATCACAAATGACTAGTTAATGCAGTGGATGAATGTAAGACATATTTATATTTGCAGGTTTTTTTTAGTTCTAGAACCTTCATTAAGACAAATTCAACATATTGAACAGTAAATTCCTCTAAATTATAATCATCACATATTTGTTCTGCACTTGATAATGCAATTAACCTAGTATTTATTTGAACGTGTGAGTTACTTGCTACGAAAATGTGAATGTAACTTCTCAGATAGCACCTAAACTTGCAGAAAGTTTTGTACGAAATTTTGCATTCCAAGTCTGCAAACCTTCTACAATCTTGAAGCAAAGTTACTAGTTGGTATCTGACAAAGTTGCTACAAATCTAAAGTCAAACTTACAACAAATCTATGGCGGGTATAATTCAACTGGCTCCAGTGGGGGTTCATACTTAAAATCTTCAGAGTGGTTTGTTGTCCGTCACCCTAACCACTACCCCACAGTTCATCTTCAGGGAATAAAATCAGCTATATCAGTGTTGAATTGAAACCTACATGAACGTCTTTACTTCATAAACGGTCTTCGTAACATAATAGGACTAGTAAGATATAAGTGTTTCAGAAGATGAAACGTAGAGTAGTGGTTAAAATGACGGACAATAAACAAATCTGAAGATTATCGTTAGAACCTCACTGCAGACAGATCATGTTTATTCGCCACAGGTTTCATGTTGGCGCATTACGTTTTACCAAGACAGTGTAGTAAATTTGACGAGAAAGGTTTGTAACAACTTTAGTATGAAAGGTTTGTAGATATTTAGTCACATAACAACTAGTACGTTTGTTCCAATATTGTAGCAAGTTTGCAAACTTTGAATGTGAAACTTTGTGCAAACTTGCAGTAAGTTACTGTGCTATCTATTAGCTCAATTTTCGCAACATACAAAGTTGCAGGATAGACGATCCGAGAAAGAAGTTGCAGGATAGACAAATCTGGTCACTACAGATTTCGTTTCGCGCAACTCTCGAAGTGCCTCCCTTCTGCTGTTAGACACTTTTGCTAGCGACAATACCATTGTTGGAAGCACTCTTCCAGGCCATTTTATGTGACCTCCTAAAGTCGTAATAGAGCACAGCCCAAATGTTCACCTCTTCAGCAGATTCTTCACGTATGGGAAGAGGTAATAATCGGTTGGTGTTAAATAGAGAGTGTATGGTGGATGTAGCAAGACAGTGACACGAAATTGAATATGTTCAGTGTATCATGTCTACCTTAATCGGTGTACTCTTTCCTCCTATCTCTTTTCTCGCAAAGACGATGCATGCGCGGGCTTGTCTGCACATTATTCCACCCATCGTGCACCCCAACCCTAAGTTTTTCCATCAGTTGTACACATGCGGCACTTACAGCACTCAAATAACATTCACATATTTTCTCTCAATTTATTGACAGTATGTGTACTGAAGTAAATTCTTTATTAGTAATTGTAATAAATAGTTGTATATTTATTTATTCTACAAGCAAGTTCTTTTACCGAGAATGATGTTAGTATTAAAATGAACAAACTAAAGCAATGCATGAAATTGCTCATAATGCAAATTTTGGCCAATTTGATTTGGCCAATTTAGCAATGTACAATATTAGCCTTATGTGCAATAGTTCTTAGTTGTATCACAAACACGCCGATGCTCAACCTCATTGAATATTAAAAGAGTATTTCATGTTCCTGTAATGGCATTTTGTTTGAACCAAATCAGTAAAAGGATCTGTAAAAAAACACAATAAAATTTATAAATATTATTGAGCTACTACACGTCTTATTCTGCTCACAACAGGTGCAAAATCCATATATGTTTATGTAATTAATAAACATAAATTGCTGTGTTATGCTTAAATTTTACATTTAACTTATCTGTTTATGTAATTATGTTTATTTTTTAATACTTTTTAAGTATTTACATAGTGAATATTCACGGACTCTCCACTACAATATTGGGTGTATTTTTTGATTACATGTTTTCAAATAGCATTTATAAGTTATTAGAGAGAAACGTACGGACTGGTTTTAAAATTTTGTATTGCATATAAAGACAATTTAATTATTGAATTTAAGAAATCATCAGCTTACAAGAAATATCTCTAAGTGAAATCAAATTAAAAATTGTATTAAAATTATTTCAGTGTTCACTCCTTTCAGATTATCACAGAGTATGATGTAACTTTTGAAAGAAATATTTTGTATGTCGTATAGTGTATTGCAAATACGATTCATCATTAGTACTTGAAAATATTACTGTCACCAAGTTCATAAATAAGGAAAAACTTCAATAAAGCTGTAAAATAAAATAATAAGTTTTATATGCAGAATCCTTCGTTTGCAATAGATATATCGTTTTATTATATTTGCGTTAATATTACTTGTATTGTACTTTTGATACATGTAAACGAATAAAGGTCTAAGTAATATGTGACAGGTTTTGACAAAATCAAATTTAAAGATCGTATAGTTCCATTGCATACATACTGCAAACATGCTGCAGTGCTGATATTACTCACGCAAACATGTAATTGTGGCGGTTCCAGTTCATGGAACTTATATTCATAAGAAGATAAATTGAGTATACATAAATGAAACTAGAGGATCGTCCATAGCGTAAGTTCACTTAATAACCCATTTAACTAAAAATTTGCAGATTAACAGGTTAATTCTTGGAAAAATCAGAAAATAAAAAAAAAATATATTTGAAACATTGTCCTTCACAGATACTTTTAGGCTGCGAAGCTTTATGCCTCCGCTTGGACCATCTGTCAACCTTCAACTCAGGAACTACTAGGGGTAGTAAGATGGTTGTCGTGTCGTTGGAAAGGTCTCGATGAGTTACTGTTCCCAGTTTTGGTGATGTATGGATCTCTGACTGATTCTCTGTTCCTACCCTGTCCTAGCCTGAGATAAATAATTCTGTTCAAAACTTAAGTTTTTCGGTAACAGCGATTTTATATAAGCCATAAATATAATTCAACCAGGTTTCTGTGCTCTACAGAGCACTTTTCCCTACCTATCGTGCCGTGAGTCAAGAAATTTAATATACTCAAAACTCCAGCGTAATAGCTATTTTATAAAGGGCTTAAATGCCAAAGTTGCCTAAACGAAATAAATAAAAAATTCATATTCAAATTGAAAAAAACTTGAAGGCCCTCGTTATGTTGCTAATTACCTCTCTTATCATAAGAAGTGTGTATCAATACAAAAGATGCATACCACGTAGGATCTCGGGGAGGTCGAGAAGCTAGAGCGCTCGCTTTCTGAGCGCGCGGTCACGGATTCATTTCGGCATGGTTCGGAGCCCACTATACCAATAACTTTAAGCCAGCTCGTTTAGGACGTTAACCGCAATTTACTCACTAATACTAGGCAAACGCCACGATGGTACCTTCAATAGGAACTCTGGCCACTATCATCTACCCTATCCTGGCCTGAACCAGAGTTCCTTAAAACAATTTTTCTCTCAACTTATTCAACTTCAAAATATTACCATAGCAATCGGAAGGTCATAGGATCGATCCCAGAGAACGGTCATCTTGCTACTTCCTATGGTTTCAGCACATGAATAATAGAATTGTATCTAGAGAAATGCTAGGGTCCGCTAGCTTCCATATTCGTATCCTAATAAGTGATCGCCCTCAGATGTCGCGGCCTTAGACCATAGATGCACAATACATATCTTCCATGAATATTAAATTTTGATAAAATGGAGACATCTTTATACTTGAATCAAGTTCGGTTACAATCAAATTTCTCTCCTATTTTATAACCAAGCACTTTAAAAAATGTTCGTATAATAACGAATAAAATCGTTTATATTAATCATCCATTAACCAACTACGGAGCTGTCAAAGCCATGTAAATTCAACTTGTGCCTTCTGTAGTCATTCTCTGACATACAACTGTCCAAACTACAAGCAATAATCAATTAATTAACTTTCTTTTCAAAGAGTACTGGCATAATCGAAGTCATCTCACAATAATTTTATATTTTGGTATTACACACTTTGTTTTACAATATTTCACATCAGCCGAAAATTTGGAAAACGTCCTTGCAATCTCAGGTCCTAGAAATTATAGCAACGGCCGACCATCCTGACTGAGGTTTTCCAAGTTCCAGGCAAATGTTGCATTTCTGCCTTATTCACCCTTCCTTTCCTCAGCCATATCCTGTACGAGCCTGTGCTTTAGATGCTTGAAGTTCATAAACAGATTCTATTTTATTAAGAATGATTTACATTCATATTCATGCATGCAATCTTTAGACACTAGTGGATGGAGCATTCAGAAGGTCCATGCGATCGCCCGTCATCACTGGAGTAATTCCAGGACGGTCATACCAAGCAATTAGGGCTCAAAAATTAACATTTGTGCAGCAAAGACCGCTACTAGACATCACCATTCTTGCCGAAGAGTGTTCTCTGAGGAACGTCATCCCTTGACAGATTTGGACCATAGTTTACTTTTCCAGAATGTATTAATACGAGGGCTGCTCGAAAAGTTTCTCTAAAATACTGCTAACAGTGGCACTAGTGTTCCACTACCATAAAGTCCCAAAGAATAGAACTTTCTACGTTTAAATTATCTTTGAATGTTTGTTTACGACTCTGCATTTGTTTTTCACAGCGGTTGAAAGAAGTAGTTTTGTTTGAGAAATTGAAATTTCCCGTGAAAACTTGTTATTTAGAATTTTAAATTTTAACTCCCAAATAATGCATCGAGACACCTTATTTGGCTTTTGGGGATGAAGCACCATCTAAGAGAACTGTGTATAGTTGCTTTTCCGAATTCCAGCTTGGTAGCACATTTTTCAAAGACGAATTTCGTTAAGGTCGTTCATTCATGTTTGCTGTTGTCAGTAATGTTAAAACCTGTCCATGACATGATTGAGAGAGATCGACACGTAATATACCATGAGATTCAGGCATCCTTGAATATAGACATGAAAGCAATACATATGATTTTGCATGGTTACTTGAACGTACAGAAGCTTTCAAGCTGTTGCATCCTACACAACTTGACGGTAACTCAAAAACAGGCTCGTGTCAAGTGGTGTAAAGAAATGTTAAAAAAAAATTCAACCGGGGTAAGTTAAATTTGGTGCCGTCCTTGCAAGAGAAGAGACTTGATCTGTTTCATGTAATTAGCGTGATGTAGATAATGTTAATTACAAAACAAGCCTTATAACTTCCTGCCATATAAGCCTTATAACTTTCTAGACGACCATAAATTGAAGACCTGAATTGCAAAACATCCCAAGTCCAGAGGAGTATTCCCTTCAGGAAGAAAAAAAGTCCAAGGACTAGGGATGTTATTCTATTAAGCTGAAATTATTTTGTTTTGGAAAATGTTTTGATTTGGAGCTAGGATGTGATATTATGCAGGTGGATAGCCTTTGAAACATAGATGCCGAACGAACAGAAAAAATGGAAATACGATAAAGTGGACTTGTGATGTTTTGCAATCCAGGTTTTCAATTAGAGATTAGGAAAGTGAGGGAAAGTTATGCATTGCAAACAGAGAAAGCAAGGGATCAAAACAACTTAAATTCGAATTTAAACGATTAGATAATCCAAGCTTAAAAGGAGATTACCCACTGGAAATCTTAAATACGTTCGAAATCTTAGCCGATTGGTAGTAGTAATAAAGATGAATTAATAATAAAATTGAAGTAAGACGATGGAGGCAATTTGTGATACAGTAAAGGGCGAAGCAAAGGAACGTGTAGGTGAGAAGAAATACCAGAGAAACAAGCCTTGGTTTAATTATGAATGCACTAAGCTTTATGAGGAACGAAAACAAGCAAGGCAAGGATCGCTAAGCAATAAAAGCGAAGCAAATACAAACTAATACAGCGACGCAAAACGCAACACCACACGGGGGTTCAGAAACAAAAAGCGAGAAAGTGAATGACGCAGAAGATTCAGGAAATAGAGGAAAACGGCAAGACAAATAACACACGAGGTTTATAGAAAGGGGTGACTCCGTTAAGAAAATGTTACAAGCCGAGGTTAGGGATGACTAGAAATAAACTCGGATATCTTCAGGTGGATCCGACTAAAGTTACCATGTATGGAAAGGTTATTTCGACAAAGTTCTTAATGTACACAACGGAGAACAAACAGATAAATTTGAAACCTATACAGCAGAACCCCAGCTACCCGATCCTAGTGAGATCGAGGTCGAAATGTCGATAAGGAAATTGATTTTTTTAATTACTGGGAATAGACAATATTCCAGTTGAATTATTTAAAACCGGAAGAACGGCACTAATGAAGGAACAACATAAATTGATAAGTGCTATATGGAGAAAGGACGAGCATCCAAAGGAATGGAAACCTTCAATAGTTTCTGTTTATAAAAAAGGCGATAAATCGAAATGTAATAATTACCATGCAATCACGTTACTACCAACATGTTACAAAGTATTGAGTAATGTACTGCTAACTTGCCTAAGTGTTTACGTACATAAAATAATAATTGAAGACCTGAATTGAAAATCATCCCAAGTATATTTTTCAGGAGGAACGAAAAACAGTCCAAGGTCTTCGTATGTTATCATATTCAGCGGAAAATATTTTGTACTAAAAAAGGGTTTATGTGGTGGGATTAGGATGTAATATTTATGCAAATGGATAGCCCTCGGTACATAGATATCGACGAACAGAAAAATTCAAATACGAAAAAAGTGGACTTGGGATGTTTTTCAATTCAGATCTTTAATTGGAGCTCACCAATGTGGATTTAGAATAAATTTATCCACGTTGGACTAGATGTTCGCCTTAAGACAGATCTTAGGTGGGAATACAATAGGACTGTTCACCGGTTATTCATTGAGTTCAAGAAAGGATATGATTCTATCAAAAGGAAGAGATAAATTATCCTGGTTCAATTTGGAATACCAAAAAAGCTGACTCAACTACAGAGGATGTGTCTCAGTGACCCCATAAGCAGAATACGGAAGGTAATAATTCGTAAGACATTTTCTAGACTCTCAACGGATTGATACAAGGTTATGCTATGTCCCTACTACTGTTTAACTTTGTGTTAGATAAGATCAAATGAATGTTGTGGGTGGTATGAGCACTTTGACATACGCTCGTCCCGAGCTTTTGCGTTAGAATATAAGATTCTGATAATAAAAGAGGACAAAAGGGGACTAACGATGAATGACTTGAATCAACTGTTTGTGTAAGGATGATGTAGATTTAATAGGGGACGATATAGATAAACTGGAAAGTAACAACGAGGTCTTAGTAGATGCGTGCGATGAGATAGGTCTACAGGTAAACATAGAGAAAACAAAACGCATGATAACAACTCGAAACACAGGGAATGAAGTAAATAGATGCATAACAATTAAGAATGAGAACATAGAGAAAGTAAAGAAGTTGAAATACTTTGGAGCATATGTAACTAGCAAAAACGAGGTCACGGAATAAATAAAAAGTATGTTAATATCAGGCAACTCATGTTTCTATTTAGTCCTCCTAACCTCTCGATCAATATCAAGAAAGTTGAAATTGAAACTATACAGAAGGGTTATCCTACCGCTAAAACTACACCGTTGCAAAAGTTATAGTACGACCCTAGAAGATGAACATAAATTACGTGTCCTGAAAGTAAGATTTTAAGAAAAATATACGGGCTGAAACGGGACGAGACGACTGGGGAATAGACGAGACTGCATAATAAAGAACTTCACGAACTGTATGACTCCCCCGATGTTGTAAGAATAATGTAATCGCGACGACAAAGATGGGCAGGCCATATAGCTCGGATGGGAGGAAAACGAAGACTATATTCCATCATGATTGAAGAGCTGGAGAGAAAGAAACTGTTGGGAAGACCGAAACGAAGTTGGGAGGGAAAAATTAGTATGGGTCTTCGAGAGTTGGTGTTTATGATGAAAATTTGCTTGATCTTACCCAGGATGGAATCCTAGGTCGAACGTTTGTTACTGCGACGATGAATTTGCGTGTTCTGTAATACAAAGAGGAAGTAAGTAAGTATCTAGATTTCTTTAATCTGTAATGACTGTTAACATTTTTTGAAGGGGTTTCCTCAGAAATTTAGGGAACTGCAGGGATTGTACCTATTATGGACCTGGCCGCATTTTTTTCCATTACTACCTTCCCTCGAAGAGAGATCACCGAGGCCCTCGGATGTGACTCGATTAAGCCAAAGATGCGTCCGCAAAAAAATGAAATTATATTCAAATCACAGCTGCTGATTATCCTGACATGCTTTTTTAGGGTTTTCGTTAGTCTAACAAGACAAATGCAGGGATAGATACTACAAACTAGGTATTTTACATTAACAAAAATCCTATTGAAAGCACAATAGGAAACACAGGTATAAGTATACCGTAATATATCTTAGAATTATTATTTTTATTCAGTGACATCCACTTTTGATTTTTTTCAACAAATTGAATTAAATTTTCTTTGACACAAAACTAATGTCTGCATCTGCACTCCGCAATGTGCTTTTACAACGAGTCATCAGTAATTTGGAAATATTCTTTCTTCATCTGTAATTTATTGAAGTATAGATTTTATTAAACCCTAATAGCAAGAATGCAGTCTTCGTAAGCGATCCAGCTATTCAATTAACATATCCACCAGCCATATGTTTCTTCTTTCAAAGACCCTCCGAGCCCAACGCATGACCCTGCCATAAAACCATATCGTGCCTCTTGCTCCTTTCTCTCCCTCGCTCTCTCTCTCTGTTTCTTTCTTTCTTTCTTTCTTTCTTTCTTTCTTTCTTTCTTTCTTTCTTTCTTTCTTTCTTTCTTTCTTTCTCTCACTCTTTCTTTCTCTCTCTACAATCCAAGCACTAGCTGGAATAAAAAAAAGAGTATTTAATGTTTAAGATCTGTGATTACATACCACCGCAAGCCGCACAAAAATAATCATGTACTTATGGTCCATCAAGGAGATTTACTAACATCAATTTATGAATTTTGCACTGTGGAAATGCAAAAGGTATCGTGAAGAAAAATTATGATTACATTTTGCTTCACAATACATCAGCAGCATTTGTTGCAGCAAGGGATGGAGGTTAGAAAAACAGGGCTCTGTAGCAATTCAACACGCATCAGGCATGTAAAATATAAATCAATTCTAAAATTTTATGATTTCGTGCAGATCCTAGTCTTACCCCCCTCCCTTCGCCCCGTCCCGAACAAAAATACAAAAGTCCTCTGCTACCCTAAAATTTTGGAAGTGGAGATCGTGAAGAATCCCTGATGTCAAAACAATTCTAACAAATATATATATATACAGATGCTTATCAGAATAATGGAAACACCTGTAGTTGCCAACACGTCAGATGTATGGGTTGGCAGTGGTGTCGTGGCGACCGCAGCGCCGGACTGCTGGTGGTGGTGTGTTAGGTCGGTCTCCATACTACGTCAGGCGTCGTGGAACAGGAGTGTGCAGTGGCTGCAGCAGACGGAGGTAGTGTAAAATGGGAGACCTCTCAGAGTTTCAAAGAGGGCAAATTGTTGGTGCGCGGTTATGTGGAGTGAGTGTGACGGCAGTGGCTAGTGTGTTAGGTGTGTCGCCAGGGACAGTGTCGAAGGTGATGACGGCCTACACAACACACGGGAAAACCACATCGGGGAAGCGGAACAGCGGGCGGAAGAAAAGCATCAGTGACAGGGCACGCCGAGTATTAAAGCGCATTGTCACGCGGAACCGTCGTGCCACTGCGGCGCAAGTCACGGAGGAACTCAATCAGCGCCTCCCCCAACCTGTTTCGACAATCACAGTCCGCCGCGAATTACATGACATGAACTTACGGGGTCGTGTTGCACGGGTCAAACCTCTCATCAGGGACCAGAAGGCTTTAGCACGCCGCAAATGGTGCCGCGACCATGCAACTTGGACCGTTGACGACTGGAAACGTGTGGTGTGGTCGGATGAGTCACCATTCACCCTATTCCAAACCACGGGCCGTGTTTATGTGTGGAGAACGCCTAAAGAAGCGTATGATGTGCAGTGTCTCCGCCCAACTGTGAAACATGGCGCCGGCACAGTGATGCTGTGGGCCGCAATATCATGGTTTTCATTGGGTCCTTTGGTCACACTTCGCGGACGCATCACTGCCAACGATTATGTCGCAATTTTAGGAGACCACTTGCATCCTATGGTCCGGATGTTGTTCCCGGACAATGACGCCATATTCCAGGATGATAATGCACCCATTCACACAGCTGGAGTTGTTGCAGCGTGGTTTGAGGAACATCGGGATGAAGTTCAACACCTCCCCTGGCCCGCCCAATCCCCAGATCTCAACATAATTGAACATCTGTGGTCCATCTTGGAAACACGACTCCGGCGACGATTTCCACCTCCATCCTCTCTCACAGAACTGGCCGATGCCCTGCACGAGGAATGGTGTAATATTCCACT
>JAGDQP010010361.1:36061-56019 GCA_022664845.1 Lepisma saccharinum
TCTGAATTACTGGATCAATTACAGCTTTGACATCATTTGGTAAAGATAGCGAATGTTGTATTAACTTCCACAAATGCCTAGTAGCATCTTTGCAGATGAATTTACTTTTATTACAAACCACATTGGCGGCAACACATTTGAAACAAGTTGCAAGAACTTGCAACTGCGATGTAGGATTTTCCGTTGCAACATACAAGCGAAGAATCCTGTTCGCCGTTGTAAGCCATCTTGCATGAGATAATGTTTCAGGATTACACCTTGCCAAATCCTCGGAGCATGTACCAGTAACAACAGCGGTCCAAATTTCTAATAAGTACTTTTGATCCATACTGAGATCATCTAATATTTTAGGAATATCTGAAAGTCGGCCTATCGGATGATAATTTACTACCCTCATTTGCTCGCATTCTGTAAGCAGCTTTCCAATGGATCCTGCAAAATCCCGAGGTCTTGTGGTTCTACCGTAATTTTTTTTTCATTAAATGACGCAGTGGAAGCTCATTTATGTGAAGTAAACAGATCAGCCACTGCAGAGGCCTCCCTATTAGTTCCTCAATCAGTCTTATCACACCTCCATTTCTCCCTGTGTTGACAATTGTATCCGACTGCTTCAAGAGCTTTTGTATTGATATTTTTGTTTTTCAAAAAGTTTGCAATGCTATTTTCAGTATTCTTCGCTGATCCTGTTAATGGAGATGTGTGCCCGATGTAAGTAGATCCAAGTTAATTTACCAACGAAATGTGTTCTATTTTTATTATTTTGTAGAATTTTCCTCCTCCTTTTTGATTTACTACTGTCTTGCCCTTTCTTCCATCAAAAAATAAAATAACCAGTTCAACTGAATTTCGTTCTATTCCATATTTTCTCTTCTTAGCTCGTTCTCTCCTCAGTTTGCTCCTGTCAATAACATGGCTTGAATCATCTGGAGTTACAACACCAAGATCTTGAAGGACTGCACTTGCTACAGCTGCAGCGGCCCTGTCTGATAATCCGTATCGGTCTGAAGTTCTAGCCAATGCAGGTAAGCGCAGTTGCTGAGGCTTAGCAAGCTGAGGCGATTTAGCTTGAAGTGAAGTCGTAGCCATAGGCTTTGGATTATATTCCTCATCATTATTTGTAGTGCCATATTCATTACTGATAAATTAAGCACACTCAGTAGTCTCTGTACCAACTAATTCTTCAGTCATCTCGTCTGGTTTAATTCCTCTAATCTGCTTTCCTCTTCTTTGAGACCTTTCATTCAATTTCTTTGTTTCAAGTATATCCACATTGCCAATGCACATTTTTCTTAGTGAGCGCTGACCTTCAAGGAATGCACGTTCTTTAATAGGATTTTTTTTAGTCTTCTCACATTTGCATTTACTTGTGTCTCTGCACTTACAACTTGCAATGTCAAATAGTTTGTTTTTGCAGTCCATAGAAAACTGTAGCAATTTCTGTTTGTAGTTCTTTTCATCTTTCCGCTTTTTGTATGATTTAAGAAATTTCATATACTTGTTATGATGTGCTTGTAACAACTGTAGAACACTGTTATGTGAAACACTGGGAATTGATGCTTTCTTCCGTATTTCCTCAATTCTGAATGCTGAATCCTTATAATTTCCAGATAACTTCAGTTCATTTATGGTAAACTGATAACATTTCGCGCCATCTTCATAAGTCGGCAACACATTTCCCAAAAGTTTCTGCGGTGCCCCGAATACAGGACAACTGTCCTTGAGCCGCGTACCAGGAGGGTGTTTAGAGGGTATTATACTTATTAACTAAGTACACCACAGCATATCAAAAAATTAATAATAATTTCGTGGACGCTTTTTTTTTTTTACTTTTTCAACAGCAAACAATAACAAAACGCCCAATCGCCCATTCACTCACCAAAAGTTTAACGCTCTAAAATATTAGAAAGGTATGGATGGAGTTACTATCGGGATCTGTGCTAGAAAGTTAAAATCACTAAAAGTCACAGACAACACCTACGGTCAAAACACTCAAACTGTCGACAAAAATTGCTTTTATTACTTGTATGAATAAATCAAAGAATATTGTGACGTAACTGCATAAATAGAGGGATTCTCCGAAGAACCTAAATTTTTTTGTGTGAAAAGTGTATGGATGTATGCAACTTTTGATTGCTATTATAATTTAAAATTCGAAAATTAATTTTCTCACTCCACCCTAATGGTTAAGTTGTAGATACGATAGAAAAATATAACAAGTGAAGCGACGCAGAATTCCTGTAAGAGTGTAAATGTATGGGGTTATTTTACTGCTAATGGTGTTAGTAGGCTGCAGATATGTCAAAAGTCCCCTGATTCTTTACAATATCTGCAAATTCCAGAACGCAAAGTTCTACAATAGTCAACGACAACTTTTCTGGAGAAAATACCGGTTACTTTATCTTCAAGGACGTTAATACAAAATGGCATAGGGCAAAGTCGTTAATAAGTGGTTAACGAACACAAGTGTTCCAAGACGTTGGTGAACCTCACTCAAACTCTTTCGATATGGATTCTATTGACACTTTGTGAGTGTAATATAGCAGAAGAAATTTGCGTGTAGACGGGAACTTGTTGAACAGCTCACCCGGGTTTACTAAAGTGATATCAAGGGTGAACTTTGGCATGACCATGTTACAATAATGCTAAGACGAATCTCTGCACTAACAAAAGATATGGTAACAGGTACGTACAAAATATTACTGAGTTTTTTGTACTTATTGATGCTAACCTATCAAATATCGTATTCGTGCTTTAGTTATGATGCTGTTTAGTTATTCAATTTATACACTACCCTCTGTTACAGCTGAATTGAAAATGTTCACAGCTACATCTGCTTCAATGGACATAAATTCGCTTTACATAGTCCCATTATGTGCACTTGTAGTCTGCCATACGTACGGTGGGTTGATACCTGCGATATTACATTGTAACGGAATCAAGCTTTGATGTGCGGTTTTGCTTTGATTCAGTAATCTTGTGTAAAATATATCATAGCACGTGTCACTACTTTCTTTTCACAAGCTGTATATTGGAATATTCAAATAGACGCCCGACATCGAGGTATTGGTTCAGTGAGTACTTAAAGTTTGTTTTGATAATTGATGTGCTAGAAAACAATAGCTACCTAATCGTCTGCTCAGAAACGTCACAGATAATTGACAGTGATCTGTTAAATACATTAATTATTCTAAGTATTTTGCTAGTAGTGTATTTAATACGTACAGAAAATGTCGGTATAGACACAGCGAAGAACTTACATTACCAAGTATTAACATCATTTTATCAAAAAATACGCTAAGTTTACCAAACCCTTTTTATTGTCATGAAACAAGAGCTATTCAACTATAGATCACGTAGGGTAAGAAACTGATATCGCGATGTACATGCTAGAGGAAAGAATGTATTCCTGGGTGTGTAGTGAAGATCTTTTTTTTTTTCGTTTTAGTGTATTTGAGATGCATGTCTACAGCTCTTAACATTACACATAACATGAAACTGAGCAAAGCAATTCGAATTTGTGTTCATTCTAGTGATTCTGACGTTTAATCGTGCTTAATACAAAACTGCATACTTTTTTTAAGTCTTCTGACATTAAGCTCTTCCTTATTCTCCTTATTGATCGGACCTTTAATCAATATATTATCACGTATTTAAACGTCAAGATCAACTGTCAGATCAGATTTAAACGTACAGGAGGAAAGAAGGAATGTCACCAAACATATATATTGAAGAAATAAGTTTTAATTCCTTAATCGTTTAGTGCTTAACTATCTCAGCTAGTACGTAATATTGTTTCCTGTGGACATTTATTAGTTTTAACCCTTTGTTTTTGACAGTTATGTATTCCAATTGTCCCAATAGAATGAATTATACAGCACAAAATCGCTAGAAATGGACATTCCCTGTTTATTCCCGTCGCTCTTTAATTCGTCTACCCACTACAATAGTTTTCTTCTTTCAGTTATCATTGGAGAGTCACGGTGAACACTACTGTGGAGCAGTAATACTAAGCGAGTATTGGGTCTTAACAGCAGCACATTGTATAGAAAAGTAAGAAGATAATTCTTTTCCTCTTCTTACTCTATGCTAGTTCTTAAATTTTTAACTATTCATTGTAGAGCAAGATACCATCAAATCAAGATTCTTTGTAAGATTGATTCAGCTCACTGCACTTAAGGTAATAAGTAAGTAACGTATTAGCATATGGTTTATTTGTTTCACTGTAATGTTAATGTCATTGTCATACATTGAGGAATAAACAAGAACGTAGTTACAAGTTTTACTTTCAACTCTTGGTGAGGTTGGCAGAAAGTGTAGCTGAGTTGAACTAATAGTTAAGAGTTTCTTTGTCTGGAAAAAAGTAATGGGCAATCGAAACTAGGCCACATTTTTGACAAGGACTATCTAAAGAACACGACAAGTTCCAAATGTTTGTTGTGTTTTCGTAGTTTAAAGACGTCGATTACTCTTATTGGTCCCGGTTAAGGTGATCATTTCAGGAAGTCTTCGTTAAGTTACCAATTTAATCTAATCTATCAAAATCTAAGCAGATAAGAAAAGGACTATCCCTGCTGTTATTTATTGCTATAATATAATTATTGTAGGGTTTTCCATCTTTAACATTTATAAGGATGTTCCTGGACCCCCTTAGGGTGTAGTATTTTCTAATTATTCATACCAATTAATGATACTAAAAGGTATGTCCTTTTTCCACACTGGCCATTTAAATCGCATGAGTATAAATAATTAGTAATTCTTTTAAAACAAGAATAGAATTTTCGGATTTATATCGCACCTACTCTAAACTTTAAGACAAAACAATACGGTGACTAGCAATCTCACGACGTACATGGCTTCACAGTAACAAATATTTAGCAGTGTGGGTCAACTACTGATCTTATAATTGATCCCCGAAGCTACCCCAGGTGATTCTATGTGAAGATCACTAATGCTACCCCAGCTTCTGGCATGCGATTTTACTGAAAGAAGAGTTTAATTATATTTGTAACGTCAAGCCAAATAATAATAAAAAAAAATTATTTAAGGAATACGCCTGTTTGATGCTTTACTCTGTGATGTATGTAAGGATATGTTCAGAAGAAAGAAGCAATGAAAGAAACAAATGGAATCGAGATAACCTATTTATTTCCAAGGCAACTACCTATTTGAAGATGTCCTTGAAACCAATCTGGGCCGAAGCCTAAGTACAAATGGCAATATAACGCTGCTTATATACCCCAACTTCGGGGATGTTCGGTGGCTTTCGTCGTGACAATTTAGTTCCGAACATGTATTTTAAACAATGAAAATTTACACGTATTATTACTGCCAAAACTACGTATAATATTTATTTGGATTTGCAATATAAAAACTTGTTTTATATTGGAATATGTTATTGTAAAAATAGATCCGAATCTTATTTATGAAGGTTAGAGGAAAACGAAAAGAACTTATCTTCTCTGAAGCATTAAGGATATGAAGTATAATTTGTTGGCTTATCTGAATTTTTTGTCTATTCTGCAAGTTGAATCAGGACCATTTGTGATACAAAACATGCGTCTACCCCCAGAGAGCCTAAAACAGGTAATAACTCAAAACCACCAGAAAAGTGACTCAGGTCACTGTTTACAATAACATATTCACTTAGTCTTTAACTTACACACACATGTTGTATATCAATTGATAGGTCTTATTGAGTATAGTATAAAGAAAATATTAGATTGCCAAAATATGTCTAGTACAAGTTATGACCACTAGAGGATCTGAAGTTTTTTAGGCTCTAATTCGTGCCCTGATTTATCTACGTTCTTGATTCTATATATTCCTCGTAGTGCAATACAAACGTCATAGCTATCAAAATGACAAGTTGCGGTACCAATAAAGAGAGCTCCAGGTACGAGAGGCAAAATTTGTTTCAAAGAGTTTATTTCATAATTGGCTTCTTCGTTCACTATTAGACGTTATCAAGAACACTCATTCTTCATTACTTTCACTCACTAAATATTTTATTTTTACTTTGGTATTATAATAACTTTTGTTTTCACTTTCTTTGCTCCGAATTCACTTAAGAGTTTATAAGAATCCCGAATCCTCGATCTCTCAGCCGCCTATTGATTACTGCTACTGTACAATTGCCGCAGACTACTTCAGCCACTGACTCTAATATTCGTTGTGGGATTTGGGTTCCGTTGTGAAGCACATCATTCTCGGATGTTTGTTTTATTATTTGAGTTACATCAACATTTGTTAGATGAAGTAACTCATCTAATTTAATTTTACTTACGTCCGCAGGGACTTCGTCATTATCTCAACCAAAACTTCCCTTGTAGTAACATCCTACGAGAGAGTGCTATTTCATCTTACCTTTTCCGTCCTTAAAAACTAGGTGATTGTTTTAATTCTTTTGTATTTAATTGGCAAGGAAACTTTGGACATAGACTTAAACAAAGTTTTTTTCTATTCATCTTTTTCCTTAGACAAGTACAGGGTGATTTTTATTAGAACGGGTGGATTGTCCAATTTTAATGTGGTTTGTTACAAATGACGCAGGAAGAACAAACATTTTATGCACCATTCGTTGTGGTAGTGTCCGGTGTATGCAAGCAATGTGGTAACCGGAAAACCACCAAAATTGAGTATTTTTTCTAGTTTTTTAGAATGGGTAAATTTCATTCGGTCATAACATCTGTACAAATTGTACAGTTTTAATGCGGGTTGTTGCAAATGAAGCAGGAAAAATGAAAATTGTATGCACCATTCATTGTAATTGTGACCGGTGTATGCATGTAATGTGCCAACCGGAAAACCACCAAAATGTTTCAGTGCTTTAGAGCAAAAAGGATGGAAGTCCTGACCTAAGACATTAAAGCGTCTGGCAACATCGGTAAATGACAGAAACATTTTCACATTCAGATGACATATGTCACCACGAGACTAAGGCTGACGCGATAAGCAGTTTAATCTCCTCAGTGAAATCTAAGGTCCGTATTGTTTTGTGTCATGAGCTGAATTGTTTACCATGCCATACACTTTGGAACAACGTATATTTTAGTGGAAACGTACTGGGAAAGTGATTCCATAATTGACACGCAACGAGCATATAAACGGGAGTATGATGTATGCTCCTAAACGGGACACAATATTGGCTCTCGTAAAGAAGCTGGAAACGACTGGGTCGCTTCTTAGTGAAAAAGGTAAGCATCGTTCGCTACGTGAGCATGCTCTTGTTGATGTAGCGGCTCCTCTTATGATGTCACCAAAAAAGTCTCTCCACCGTTTATCCCAGGAGGAAGGATACAGCTACTCTACATGCCGTAATGATGGCAAAGCAACATAAACGGGTCTCCTACTGTTAATCGTTCCTTCAGTTCATTACGCGTATCCCAGACATTTTGAAAATCACATGATTTACAGAATAACATGGTTCCACTCGTCTAGCTACGTGAAATCTCAGAACATGTACGCGTGGGCATCAGAAAATCCACATCATCTTATTGAAGTAATTCTCCGTGCCTCAAAATTGGAGTGTGGTGTGCTGTGGCTGCAACATAAATAGTGGGACCCTTTCGTTTGAGGGGACAGTGAATACAGCTGGTTATATTGATATTTTAATGAATTTGTCCAACAATTAAACGACATTGAACTAACAGGTGGTCATTATGAGCAAGATGGGACCAAATGCCACGTGTCTCATGAAAGTATGGCCCTGATCAGCAGTTACTTTGGTGATTGGATCATTTCTAAGAACTTGTGGCCGCCGAGGTCTCCTGATCTTATTTCCCCAGATTACTTCCTATGGGGTTATGTCAAGGGTTGTGTGTACCGTGATAACCCATGAACACTTGCGAGCGAACGTTACAAGAGAAATTGCAAACATCAAACAGAATACATTGCGAGTAACTGTAGCGAACATGGAGCAACGAGTTCGACTGTGTCTAAGAGAAGATGGAGGTCATTTTCTACATCTGCTTTGAAGATAAGTGACTACCATCCTTACTGTATAAACTTTTCATTCTTTCTGCTTCAATTGAAACGAACTGCATTATATGTGGACAATTTTTACAGATATTATGACCAAATGAAATCAACCTGTTCTAAAAAAATCTAAAAAATACGCCATTTTAGCGGTTTTCCGGTTATCGCATTGGTTGTATAGACCGGACACTACCACAACAAATAGTTCATAAAGTTCTCATTCTTCTTGCGTCATTTGCAACAAACCACATTAACATTTGTCATTTTTACTGATGTTAAGAGCGAATGAAATCTACCCGTTTTAAAGGAAACACCCTGTATATTATTTCTGTGTTTTGCTGAATACAGAGAAACTCTGGAACTGACATTTTATAGAACAAAACTAGCTCTAGTAGTTGCGTATTGGCCCTCTCGAGCTTGTTTTATGAATTTTGAGGATGAAATTGGTAAGATAATGGTGGTCTATGAACATGTTATTGTTATGAGCGACCTGAACTACGACTTACTATTATCGAAATCTCACATACAGAAAATCCGTAAATCCTGAGGCCGCAAACATGGAATGGCGCACTATAAATAATAACATAGACCTTAGTGACAGAATGCATGCCCGAAATTATTTAATTCTTCAGCTACTTAATAAACATGCCCCCATTAAGTGGAGGCGAATCACGAAACTACCATTGTCCTATGTGTTATTAAGTTATTATATTATGTTGACTCATAAAAGAGCTTGCTATGTATCTTTATAGTTGAGTGGAAGAGAAGTTTAGCGACCTAAACTCCACCATAATAAATAAGCCGAAATAAATAAATGTAGTTCATGTTGTCTGATACTACTCTGGTAAAATGTGGACAATTTTGGACAAACTTTTCCTAAATCTACGCATCAATAATCTTATTATATAAGAATTTACTGAACGGATGTGTTTTCTTTTTGACATTAATCTTTCTTATAAAAGTTATTGACTATTTATTAAGCATTTTCCATCTGCCGCCGGTTGACTGCTGCCGCTGATACCTTTTTACTTTGGTCTCCATCCATTTGCCTATGATGCTACGTCAAGGCCTCTCAGGTCGCGTTGGTTGCCTTCATTAGTATGTCATATCTTGTTAGGTAGTAACTTTCGTCTATTACGAAATAATATAGCTTGGTGTTCTTCTCGATATCTGAGATATAAAGGATCCTCACAAGTAATGAACGTATTAAAGTGGATTTCGTCCTATTCAAATTGTTGTTAATTGAAGGGATCTCATTGGTTTCTGCCCAGCACTTACTTCTTGGATGTTATTTTATTATTCTATTTCTGTTTAATCCCATGTAGGTATTGATCGTATGACTTAACCAAGGCTTTCTTGGAATAATGACTACTTGTAACATTGTATGAGAGAGTGTAATTTCTTATCTCTTTGGTCTTTTTCTCTTGAACGACGGGAATATCTTGGACGTTTGATTTGACCAAGTACTCCTCAACATAATTCTATATTTACCAGATACAGCACCATCATTTTTAGTGGTTTACATTGTATTTCTTTTTGGGTGTCTTTAAGGTTACTTGATGCGATAGATATTGGATTAAAATACTTCGGAATTGGTTCACGAAGTTGTACACCAGAATGATGTCGTAAGGGCTATGTTGATTACTAACATATTTAAAATATCTTTGTAATTATCTGCCATATTGACATTGACACATATTCGATTTTTCTCTATTCCTGTTATATCAAGTTTTGCGGATGGGTATTTAGCTTTAAAATTATTGAAAAAGGATTTTTTGATTAATGAGCAACTTGCTCCTGAATCACAAACTTCGGTTGTTGGAATGTTTCATACCTCTATTTCAATAAAGGGTAATTTTTCTCCCGGACTTATAGCATTGGTGTGCTCACAGGCAGAGAATAAGCCGTACTATTTGTCAAGATCTTGTTGTCGAGTTGTCTCTTCTTTATTCATTGTATATTTGATTTGATTCTACTTTCCAGTACTTACCTTGGTTTTATCTTCTTTCTCCAGTTGCCCGAACTGGATTTTATCGGGTAGTTCTCCTTCTGTCTAGATGGTCCTTTCCCTGACGATATGGTTAATTCAGATGAAATTTAGGTGGTCACGGAACCTATATCTACTTCTCCAATCGATTTCCTGGTTGTCATGAGTTTTTTGTTTATTTTTATTTATTGGTCCTTGAATATAGGTGTTGCCGATTTCCAGTGAGGAGCAGGTCCTAACTTCTTACCTAGATTTTTTTAAAGATTTTTAGTGGAAGCATTGTAACTCTGCTATCCGTTACAATTTACATATGGTGCACCCTCTTGCCTGGTATCTTGACTATTTGTTAATGTTCAGACTGGGTTGCTAGACACAAATTTATTTGGTCCTGGTCGGGGTCTCTCCCAGAATATTTCATATTTTCTTCCTATCTGGCATATTTATTGTCGTTCAATTTGCTCCTCCAACTTTTAGGTTTATCTCGATAGTAATCATGACCTCCGATTCTCTTTTTGTAATGGGCCTTTTTTATACTCATTACTATTGTCGTTCTTTCTTATTTCTTTTCCGTTCCCTTGGTTTTCTTATTAAAATCCGTTTCTCCTTTTTTCTTTGGAGACCGTCTTGCCTTTCTAAGAACTCTAATTCAGGTTGATATTAGTACAGGTAAATAATCGCTGAAGTTCAAAGGAAACAATACTTGCTACTTCGTGAAAGAACTATTCGTTTGTTAGTTCTGGATCAATTCGAGTTAATTTAGTTATGAAGTTGGCTATTTTACGCTCTAAGCCTTTCTCGTTGACCCAATCGATTGTTTCAATTCGGACGACTTTCTTTCTTCCTTCTGTGTTCCTCTTATCTGCATACTTTTGCAAAAAGTCCTAATAATCATCGATTTGTCCTTTCTTTAAGTCATCCCTTCGTCCTCTGACATTGTTCGACCCAGTGTATAACCATAACCTCCCTGTTCTGCTACCACAGATTTGAGTTAATGTGTAAGCTCCTTGAGGTATTTGGTTGGACTTGGCCTCTTGGACAGTTTCCTTCCATCCTAGTACGTGGTTTAAGTATTCAATTATTGTATCTCGAGTGGGCTTCTTGCTTTGCAGGTGGGCTTCTCGTCTCCTGAATGAAACTTACGGGCTGTTCTTTTCTGGTGATCTTCATTATGCCATTTTCTTTTGGATCATTAGGATGGTTCTGGCTATAGAAAAGTTTAGGGAAGTTCTCAGAAATCATCCACTATTTCTTGCTAGTGTGGTTCCTTGTTAGGGGTTTTCCATAGTTATATCTAAAATGTTGATATGGATTTTCATATAGTAATTCTCTGATCTTGTCCTTTAATTCTCCTTCTAGTTGCTTTATGCTTTCTTTTAATTTGGTCTCAATAGCTTTAATTTCTTCTTCGTTTAATTCTAATATTTGTATTATTTCTTCCGTTTCTTTTGCATCCTTCTCTGAATCATCTTCTATTATTGTAACTCTATTATCGATGTTTCCTACGTGGGTATTTAGTCTTTCACTTAGATTGTCCGTCTTTTGTTTTAACTTTTTAAACTCCGCCTGATATTTCCTACTGAAACCTTCTTTCTTTCATTCCGTCTCAGTCTGGAGTTTAGCAAATTTCTGGTGCAATTTTCTATCTTAAACTTCTTCAAGTTTCTGTTCCAGGCTGCTGAATATTTTACCCTAACTTCCTAACTTTTGTTACAGGCTGTTGATTATTTTTTTTTACTTTGTTCGCTTAATTTTGCTAATATATCCTGTAGTATGGTTAGGTTGACAGACTCACCTCACTTTTGTACCGGTTCAGTGTCAGCGATTTTTGTTCTGCTCCTATTGGTTGGGTCGTTTATGTGTCTCTACGCTTCTTTATTCTGGTGTTGTGGGTGCAAGCAACTTCATCTATCCCCACTAGGGTTGGTAGCCTTTCAGGTCTTATATCCTTGTCACTTTCCATCTTGGAAATTTATTTGAACTAGTGAATATGTTAATATTTACTAAAGCTGAAAAAGAATTCTCTGATGTTGGAATTTCTTGGAACTGTGATTCCTTGGTAATTCTCTGGAATTCCTCCGGAATTTATATTTTCCTCTATTCCTTCTCAAACTTTTCTCAGATCTGGAGCCTGCCGCTGGGTACAATCAATTTGTAATGGGACCCAATTGTATGTAAAGATTTATCACAAATGCTGCTTCGGCTTCCGGGATGGGATTTTGCTGAAAGAAAAATTTAATTAGCATTTGGAGTGTCAAACCAAATAATAAAATGAAAACTGTATATATGTTCATGTAGGGAGTATGCCTGTTTGAAGACTTATCCCTGTGTGTATGTAAGGATATGTTCAAAAGAAGGAACCAATGAAGATGTCCTTGAACCTAATGGTAAAAAAAAGTTGTTGCATAAAGCTAGATACACAGTCTAACTTCGTTTAAATATCCTCCCCAATGTTAAGAGTACAACATATTTTCAAAGCAGTGACGTACATCGCACTGAACTTTAACCACTTCTACTACCAATTACTGATACTTTTAAGTTAGGGACTCAGTTCCTGCAATACCAACTAATATCTCTGCTCACCTCGCAGTTAAATCATAATTAAGTATTGAAATATTATGAATAATGTGTAAGTTTGAGCAAACTCTGAAGTGTAATTTTATTTTTTTTTCTTTGTAGGTTCGAAACAAATGAAATTAATTTCAGAGCCGGTTCATTGAAACGGGGTACTGGTTCATCTCATTCAGCTGTTGAAAAAATTCAACATGAAAAATTTAATTTGGTTTCTTTGGAGAACGATATTGCTGTCGTTATGGTAAGTTTTCTTAAAATTTGATAATTTTGTCTTTCTGTGACACCTTTCGTTCTCGCTAGATGCCCTAAATATAAGCGAAAATTAATATTTTTATTCTGAATTCTGAATAATGTCAAAGATTTTGAAATGGAATCCTTGATAACTTTGAACTCCACAAACAGGTCAACTTAAGCATCTTAGTGGCTCAAGCGTTTATCAGTGATTTCACGTCGTGGTATTATACGACGATATTGTGTTGAACTATTGGATGTTATTAAAAGTAAGGTGCTATCACTAGTTCAATAAAAAGTGATGAAACAAAATTTATATAGTGTTACAGCATATTTGTAAGTACCAAGTAAAGTTCCTCAACTGTGAATACAAAATGAGATAGAAATTTATATAATGGAAAACTACACACGAAAAAGCAAAATGAAATGTGGTTAGAGGTGCTGAAAAGTATGTTAATGATAGTGAAAATCGATCTCAACAATATGACGATCGTTTTGAGAAATGTCGTTTTCATTCGGTCAAAGCTTCTTCGAGTTGGAATGCTAATTTATAACAGTATATAGAGTATTATCAAAAGTTAAAATTGGACCAACATTCTAAATTCTACCGAACATTCTTATGTGAGATCATTGATTGCCTTAGTTATACTAATTTCTGGCACCTTTTTGTGCTGGTGACTACTGTCGAAAAATGTTTCGTAGAAGAAGGAAATGTATGAACCAAACAATCTGAGGCTGGTATTTTCAGATATTTACTCATCGACTTAATCTTGTAAATGTATTCAGTTATTTGCTGAAACCTTTGATTTATGAAAATACTTTAATGTTTTTATATCCAATTTTTGTTAATTTGTAACAGGTAATTCAGTTTCTGAATAAATCAGTAGTTCTACATTTTAGTCATTTACTTTCAGTACAGTACATAATTTCAAATTGAGTGAAAGTATAAGTGTTCTCTTAATCACCGTTCCAAAAAATAGGCGTACAATTATGATTGTGAATTGTGATTACAATATTGTAATTCTTTTCACTAGCTTTTCTTTCAGGCAAGTGTTCCTATATTTCAATAAATTTTGACAGATTAAATAAATGATAATGCAGCTTATTTCATAAGCAGTGAGTTTTGACGATATAAGTTCAGCTTAAATGTTTGTTTAGTGATATTTATCATGCTGACTTAGGTTAGGTTTGAAAGAAAATATTAGTTTTGTGAAAACCATGGATTATTTCATTCTAGTGACCTGTGGAAGATATTTAACCTGTTTATATTGAAGCATCTAGATGGTTTTCCTAATTTGATGCTCCACTCATCTATGACGCCATTTTCTAGACAAGTTTTTATGTATTTACTTATGCTTCTTTTTCTTTTAGGTTTTGTCGCATACTCTGTGACGTACTAATTCTTCGCTCATAATTGGTTAATCAATTAATTTTCTGTGCGAATCAGAAGCATAAATGTTTAGCGCGTATTTACTAAGTTGTGGTTTTAATATTTGTTCGATGAAAAGTTGATATATTTAAGTGTTTGATTTTCGTCCTTTTTAGACGATCCAAGTCCTTCTGCTGTGGAGTTCTTTTCTTTTTCCACTGGATTTCCTTCTTGTGAAGAAACGCTTTTTTTGATTGTCGTCTGCTCATTCTTGTTTGCTGCACGATGTTTGCTTTTCCACCCAATACATTACATAGATATACAGAAGAACATGAAGGCGTCTGTCTGCAATCACGAAAAAGATACAGTAGCCAAATAGTGGAAAATTCAACAAAGTGACTGTTGAGCAGTAAACTCATATATCATCCCCGTAATAATGTCATAGATGTAAACCTTCTTTAGGCGCACGGGACCTTCGAGAGACCACGTATGAAATCTTTCTTTGATTATTGAAGGGACATAGGAGAGACCAAAATAGTCCAACCACGTGAAATCGCATTATTTTGGCAACAGTTGAAGAGTGGTTTGAACTGTTCTCCGCCCAGGAAAGCTGAGGTCCGGGTCAAGTGAACTTGATTAAGGCCCTTTCGCGAACACAATCATGAGCGCCCACTGTTACTGTTTGCCGTAATATCTTACTTCCTCGTTATTCCGAGCTCAGCGGGAAACAGAGGATTCACTAGCCAAGACTCAAAACTTCTCGTTCACTTGCTGTAATCTATGTATGATAATGAATATTGAGATTGTGGAGAGTCATGTTTTTCAACTATCCGATTAAAACCAAGCGCACAAGAGTCCTGAGATGACATAGTTATTGTGTCACCGATCACCATCGAGGTGCTCAACTGATTTATCTTAACGGGCAATTATTTATTTATGTCGCCGCACAGTGGGACGAAAGCCCAAAAATCACAACGAATTTGATACTGTCTGAAAGTTGAGGAAATGTTTGTTGGATCTTAGTCAGGAGCTTATAGGTGTGCTATCTGCTTCAAAATCACATAGTATATGGGATATAGCGTGTTTCATCTTGACGAAAGGGTCAAAAGTGCTACAAATAACTGTTAATGGGGTTGCTTATATCACGGGAGATTTCTTAATAAGTTCAGTTATCGTGAGGTAAATTAAATGGACTAATGGGGTCTCCTCAGGTACAATACAAATACTGATGATCATGCTCAAAATTATTTGCTCGTGGACCACATTAAAATTTAGCACAATCTTCGTGGGTCATATCATCCTCTGACACAAATAGTATACAAATCGCACGCGTCTTTTAATTCAGCTTTTAAACCCGAATATCGCAAAAATACGAAAATCCTTCACACATACAGACAATTAATGTTTGTAAAAATAGCTTGAGGCCCAAATCAAAGAATTATAATAGTTTCTTGGTACTTAAAATTTTTAACATAATTTTATGTTATTGAGTTCTGTCTTTTCTCCGTTGACAAAAGTTAATTTCATGTGTGGGTTTAGAAGGAGAAATAAAATAAAACCTTCTTTTAACATGTTTATGGTAAACAATGCAACACTTATGGCGGGTGGGAAAGGCAAATGCTGTGGGCTGTAGGTTAGGCGTCACTGCTGTTGATGATATCAAGACTAGCTTGTTTCTTTTTTAAGGAAGTAATTTCTAAGCATTGGATAAAAATTATTATCAACACTATATATAATCAACACTATATATCAACACGATATAAAATGCAAGAAACGTACTTCAAACCAGGCCAAAACAAACGTAACAAAAAATGTGGAATTAGTAAATTATAGATATATGAAAAAGACAGACTACAAATTATGTTTCAAGACGTCCATTTTCAAACGGGCCCTTGTTCATGCATCATAAATGCTAGGAAATTGACACAAACACTTGTTATACACTTCTAATTTCTAAAGCTATAGGGAAATTTTTGCAGGTTTGAATATCTTTAAAAAAGTTAGAGTACCCAGTACTGTGTAACTCTTTTATAGCGGTATCGCTTATAGCGACTCCTCGCCTATAGCATCATTTTTTCTGTAGAACCAACTCTTAATTAATGTGTTTTAACCGCGCTTAAAACGGCAAACATATATGGGTCAATCTCGCATATAACGTTCTTTTAAACCTCTTTCGAGTACGATTCTCGAATAACCAAAGCTATGTTCATATCTTTATTGCTGCTTGACCTTCAGAGCTCAAGGTTGGGTGTCCAGAGTTTCCTTACCCTCTCCTTCTATCAATGGCCTTCGGAAACTGTTACAGGGAAGCTCAACAAACCATTATTACCCTCTGATAATCAGTAGTACTATCTTCACTAGTTTAAAGGCTCAGCATAGCTACAGAAAGAAATGCGTAGAAAAAAACATTTTGTTGACTTGACTTGGACGAAAGGCTTTTCCCAAGGCAAGAAAAAGATCTTCTATGACCCCAGAAGGCTTGATAGAATTTTACTTCTCAAGCTGCAAGTATGGTCCAGCAGAAAGGTGGTCGAATTCAGAGCAAAACCAGTTAACATAGGTTCGAAACATCTTCTAGCCAAGCTTTTACACAAAGCAATCATGAAGAAACAAATAGTGACTTATTTTGATAAACATCAACTTCTAAAGAATGTGGAAGGACATGCATTAAGTGGCGTGCGGTGAAATTTAGTGTTGGTCTGGAAAGTCAAATAAAGTATATGGGCGTCAACAGGATAATTAAGAACATGCCATTGACCTGAAGTATACATTTTTCATGTTCTTATTTTTACAAAGGATTTTTAAGCAGTTTGCGGGTAGCGTAATCTGGGGAGTAATCGCTATTGTACTGGACTTTCAATGTGAAGAATTGAGTTGTGTTTCCCACCAGATCGCGTTTCTTCGCATAAAATGATGGCTGTAAAATGATTCATCTCCGTTTGGAGAACTACAAGGCTTCACTGGAACGAATTAGAGAGTAAACAGTGTGTGTGTATTCTTTAACATAATGATAATGTAGTTTCCATGTTTTTCATTGGCTGTTCTCTCTCTCTCTTTCTCTCTCTTCCTTTACGATTTCTTATCATGTCTTCATTTTTCCTCTTCTCTTTTTCTATTTATCTTTTTCCCTTACTCATTGCTTGTCTCCCTTAAATTTGTATTATGGACTTTAACCATCCAAGGCTCAGGTTGGGAAAGGGGAAGGGAAAGAATTCGGGAGGTGTCTTCCAGGACCTATTTGAAGGTACAATTCCGGCATTTGCCGCTGGGATTGAACCAAAGATCTCCCGAATGCTACTCTAACGCTCTACCACTGAGCTACGTCAGCTCGGTGCTCCTCTCTATCTCTCTTACACATGTCTCTCTCTTTGTGTGTGTGTGTGTTCATTCTATCTGTGCTGATTGTTATAAATATTAGTTCATTAGTGTTGTAATTATTAGAACGTTATATTCACATATGTGGAATGCAGATTGATATGATCGGAACGTATTTATATTTTCAGAAATTAGAATTAAACCACCCTTCTACATATTCGAATTGCCTTAAAAGCGTATAAAATCTATAAGTCACTCGTATCTTGCTGTTGGATTTCTGGGAACTATATGATATTTTTTCTTTGATATGTTACTACATTTTCGTTCCATATTTTTATCCTTTCTTTCTCTCTCTCTCTTCTTCTACTTCCTCTCTCTCTCTCTCTCTCTCTCTCTCTGTGTGTGTGTGTGTGTGTGTGTGTGTGTGTGTGTGTAGGTGTGTGTGTGTGTGTATAATTTCACTGCCTTTGTGTTACAGAGATCCATCGATATCCTTATTTCATTGTGTGTGTGTTTAAATTACTCTTTACATCATCGTATGTACTCGTTAAACTTGATTTTTATATCGGACAGTCTAGTAAATTCGTCTTTAACTGTTAAAATCCACACCCATCCCCTGCCGGGACTCTCAACCCGGAACTTTCGAGCCCATGGCCTATTGCCGCAGACCGCTCGGCCACCCGCGTTGGTCGTAATTACTGTTTCATCTCGCTTTTATTCTTTCATTTCATCTGTACTAATTCATGTACATATTCATGTACATGATAAATTTTGTCATGTTGTTTGCTGATTTTTGTTACGTGGGAAAGAAGGAGGGGAGGAGAAAGACGGGTATGTTTACCATACACAATTATAGAATAAGAATGTGTGAGTTGGGTGGCCTAGTTGCACGGCGTTCGGAGTCGCATTTTTTATATGAAGATCTAGCTAATAGAGGAAGGTCTAGCTAATATTATAAATTGGCCCGATAGTAAAACAGAACTTTGGAAGGAGTTATGAAAGATGAAAAACAGAAGACAATAATATCTATGTATTTATGTCATGGCCATACAGATTGGAATTTTGGCAAATTTAGTCTTGCTTGTAGAAATACAACTAGGTCTTCTTTAACACAATACATTATTTGAAGCCTAAGTCACTTCTATCCGCTTCTACACTCGCCACAATAAAATATTTTCTTCTTAGCACCTACTTTCACGCATTTGCTGTGAAACCAGACTTACTGATTCAAACACTGTATCATAACTTCAATCTTGCCTCTTCGCATATAATGCAACACCAGCTTGTTGAACTGAATTAGAATTTATTTAAGGCCTTTTAGGCAACTTTGGCTCTAGCCGAATAGTTGATGATGAGATAACTGGTAAAATAAAGGAAGTGGGGAAAAAACGGGAAAACCCTGAGCAAACTCACCCACATAGTATTTATCCACCATAAAGCCCGCATGGAATGAGCCAGGTTCGAACCGGGGACCACAAGCATCACACTACTGAATCACGGCGGCACCAGCTGCAATAGTTGAGTTGTGGCTGGTAACTGTTCAAGATTTCTTGCAGCAAACTACGTCCATCCAGCTCTTTAAACCAAATGGTGTCCACAATTTACTTCTTACCCGTAGATCTCAGGGATGAGACATACTTTCGTGAGTCCCTTCGAATTTAAGAGAACGCTCACAAAAGCTCTAGTACTTGCTCTCGTAGTGCGTTTAGGGTGCCCCACAAATGGAAAACTGCCTGCGGAATTGGAGCTACGGGTAACCCTCGTATAACATCTAGCAGGAGTCTTATTCCTACCAATGTCACACCAAAATGAGCTTGAAGAGATTCAGAGGGTTTATTTCATCAAATACGTTTCCCCTATGAATTCCTCTACTGTGTGTAAAGCCTACTGGGTATACATGTCAACCATATAACTATTTAACTGCATAAACACATATTAACATCAAATTTCTTGACATTTGCTTACCAAAACACAAAAACATTACAACGAACTCTTTTAGACTAATATTATAACAGTTTAAAACAATAAATGATTTCAAAAAACGATTAATTAACAAAACTGCTCACTTCGCTTTTGCAAACTCTAGCGCTGTTGCCATCTATTGACCACACTTTCAACAAATCGAAACATATCTTATTACCTCGTGACCTGACGTCATAATTCCTTCTATAAATCATATTCAAGTCACCTTTACTTATAAAACCTGAACGAAACAGGCATATCGCTATCAATAAACTAAAAATACAAATGAAATACTCAATTGACAAGCGAAATATACATATTGTAAGCATATACCCATTTCATTCTTACCATTTTGTTTCGAGTTTCTTGTTGAACTGAAGATCTTTTCAAGTGGTATATTTAGAGGAAAACCTACATTTTATGAGACATGGCCATTTTGACATGGCCATTTTGACTTTAACCCTGCTTTGTGCCCCAAAGATGAGAAACGATTACTGTTCATCCTACTAACGTATAAGATAAGGAAAACAGGTTTTAAGTGCATCAAAA
>JAGDQP010010362.1:0-56017 GCA_022664845.1 Lepisma saccharinum
TATATATATATATATATATATATATATATATATATATATATATATTAAAGTTTGTCTTTATGACTATGGAAATTTGTCTTAGCGATCACCTAGTAATGTTCTGACCGTGCTGTTTGCCGCTTGATATGCAGGTTGTTTGGTTGCTGTTATGTCTTTCTCAATTTTAAAGGGAACTGTCATTTAAAGAGAGCTTTTTATCTGATTCTGAACATAGCTATCGCCTGACTGATACAACCTTTTTGAACAAATGAAAAAAAAATCATAGCTTTTCGTATGATGTACACAAACTTAAGAATTGAGATACGAAGAAAACTTTGGAAGGATGCATGGATCTTCAGAAGCTGTTAGAGTGCGAAATGGAAGACACCAAGAAGTACTCGCTCGAACATCTGTATTGTTTTCTGAAATCTCTCCTTTTGAAATCATGATCTGCATTGTGAAAATCAGTGTTATAAATACCTTTTCAACGCTTTTATGTTCCGTCAGTTTCTACTGACTTGTCAATGTCGTTTGCGAATGGGGAAAGAAGTTTCTCAAAGCTCAAATTGATCGAAACCTATTTGAAACCAACTATATCTCCAGAACGTTTACCTGTTCTGACTACTATGGCAGTTATAAAAATTTACTGAATTCGTTAGATGCAAATAATAATTTTGAGGAATTTGCAAAACTGAAACGTACAAATTTAGTTTTTCGGAGGTTGAAATTAACAGTTGTAGATATTTTCTAAACTGAATCTATAATTCATGGTGTTCACAAGTTTTCCATATTTTCTGTCAATAAATCATAAAAACTCCGGTGTTTATATTGTACTGGTAAAGCTTGTTTCGGCTGGAAATGCATTTGTTGTGATGGTGCTAGTATCACCAAAACATTCTTGTTTACAGCGACAACTCGTTGACGGAAGCAGTGTTTCTAATGCAGAATATTATTCGAACACTATATAAGGAATTTATGAAAGAAAGTGTAAGGATAGGACGAGATACCTGTTAGATGTGTTTCTGTTAAAGAAAGGAATGTACAAGAGACTATTTTTCGTATGTTAAGTCTTGCATTGGTCTCATTGGTCTTGCAAGGGTGTTAAGAAGTCTTTATCTAATGTAACATATTGTGTCGCACAGTGTTCACTGTTGTTCTTTTAAGGTAATTACACGAGTAGATAATGTGTAATGAATGACTTCCATGCAAACAAAAATGTTGGTAAGAGACGGGCTAAAGAGACCATGCGATAACTTGATCGATTTTAGTTTTAATCGATTCTAGGTAATGTTGTTTACTTTGTTTACAGAATTTAGTTCACGGCAACCAAAAACGTAATGATGTTTCCAGAGGTTAGCATGCAGTACTAATAATCGAATCACAAAAGAGCTGTCGTACCTAGGTGGTAGAGCGTAGGCTTAGTGTTTGGAAGGTCGTAGGTTCAATCCCAGCGGCCTACCATGCTGATTGAGGGCTGTCCAGGAGTTTTCCTCAGTCATACCAGGCAACTGCCGGAATGGAACCTTCAACTTAGGCCCTGGCTGATATCTTCCTGTATTATTTTCCCTACCCTACCCCAGCCTGAGTCTTACAAGCAAACATACTGATGAGTTAGAGAAAAATTCTAAAGTTCTTTCTTCCATCGTGGTTAGAATGTCAAAATTTGTGCACATGCAAATTTTGGCAACTCGAGCGCAATTACTTTGGGAGATATCGAGGATAAAATACTCAGATTCTTGTTTCTGGAGAGTAAAGAAACAGTGGGGAAATACGAATTGTAAAATTCTGAAAGAAATGGAAATCAAATACATAGTAATAGGTACTGCGTTAAAGGCGCTACTTGTTTGAGGGTATGTTCTTCACGGCCGCCATATTGAATCACGATTGGTTTTCTTAAATGGGAAGAGAGTCGTGTAATATGTCATTCTGGGCTAGACGTTTAGAGGAAACACGTTTCTGAAGTCAGTTTTGCCGTAAATATATTACTGTGAGAGATAATTATGTGTGACATTAATATGGGCTAATTATGTAATCGCCTAAAAACGTCGGTTTGTTTTAAAATAATGAAGAAATTGAAATCTAAATGTATACAAATTGTTTCTGATTATAGTATATCGATATGCATTTAGGTTTCAATATACAATTGTTCCTCCTGTTGCGTGTTTTCAAGATTTTTTTTCCTCCGGTGCAAACTTTTAATTAGTTCGTGTGGTAATGATGATGAATGAGCGTCCTTTTTGATCTCAGAAAATCACACGATATAGAACAACCATCGCTTCGCACCAGAATGTATGTTCGAGACAAAAACGTTCCCTTGTAAGTGCTAGTCTCTCTATTTTATAAATGCTAGCTTAGTATTACTTCACACAACAGTCTGTCCTTGGCATTACAGTGTAGAAAGCAGTAATGCTTCTTTCTCTTTTACTATAAAGAATTTCCAGCAGGTTATATTAGTGAAGGTGCTACACACACATGTATTGTATTGTGTTTCTAAGCCAAACACATACTGTATTGTTTAAAGATACCTTATTTTAAATCATGTTCCTACAAATACAAAACTTTAAACATCGTAACAATAATAATAATAATAATAATAATAATAAACTAGAAGGTAATTATACGACTTCATTATATTGTTCACGCGTTGAAAAATATTAACATTCATAATTTTACGTTTTGATTTTCCTCTAATTTTGTCAGTAAGTGAAAGAGAAACTTCAATGTTTTCAGCACAGATTAATTTTTGAATCCTATTAAATGCCACAAAGAGAGAAAATATATTTTTTTCGGTTTGCTTTGCATAATAAATCAAAGCATTCCAAATAAAAGCACCACCTGAAAAAGATTGAAATCGATTTCAAATACTGATTATTTAAAGGAAAAATCAAAGTACATATAAGTATGTTACACTGTAAACATTAAAAACAGGACGTTTATCCGTAAAATGGAGTATTCTAGCTACATTAATTTGTTTATTGACACCCTTTGTTCAGTCAGTATGCGAATTAGTGGGGGGGGGGAGATGCTCGGATTTTTCCCCTGGCAAATAAGTTTCCCACCCTGACAAATTTATATTTTGTCCCTGCCATGGATAAATTTCTCCCCTCTAGAAAATGTTTCGATCAGAGATCAGAAAGAAAATCGGAACATTTTTATTTGGTAGAAGTTGAAAATATTTTCATGGAAGTGACAAGGGTATATGAACTTTTACAAGCAGCTAAGAAGCCTATTTGGGAGTCATTTCTTTTGTGATGTTTATGAAGTCCAAGACATACAGTGCCATTTTCCTATAGGGGATTTCTAAATCATTCACATTAATGTACTTCATAAACATCACAAAAGAAATGGCTTCCCAATAGGCATCTTAGCTTCTAGTAAAATTCATATATCCTTGTCACTTCCATGAAAATACAGGGTGGTTCTCGAAATCCGTAGCAGAGGCATAACTCAGCTTCTATTACACAGAAATCTTTGAAACAAAAAATATGAATACCAAAGTGCATATACGGAACCACGTGGTGATGCTTTTAAAAACCAGTGGTGGTGTCTCGGAATACCTCTATGCTGGAAACTTCAACATTTTAAATAAAAACAATGATTGATTTTGTTTTCTCTGAAACAAACACGAAATTTTGAACAACTTTCAGATGAAACATTGCTTAATATCTCGTAAAGTTTGGCAACTACAAGAGTTAATTAGTAGGTCAACAGTTAACTTATCAAATATCTCTTGTAACTGACGATATTTAAAAATGTTTCATCTGGAAGTTGTTCAAACTTTCGTGTTTGTTTCACAGAAAACAAAATCAATCATTGTTTTATTTAAAAATTTTACCCCCGCAACAGTATTGTCGGGACGGCCCTGTTTTCGAAAATTTCACCGTTTAATTCTGCATATCCCACTTAGTATTTCAGTTTAGTTTGGAACTTTTATTTACTATCCCCTTTGAGTTACAGCATCCAAAATGTCCTGAAAACCCTCCTCTACACATTGTTAATTTTGACAATTAATTGTGTGTTCTAGTTGCTAAACGGTATGAACTATGAATAAGCGTTTCCTCTAAACGTTGTTCAAAATTTAGCGCTTGTTTCAATAGGAGCAAAATCAATCCCTGTTGCCATTTAAACTTTTGAAGTTGCCCCGTTTTAAAGCGATAAACGTTCATCTGATAGGAAGTGAGCTGAAACGGGTCACCGGGTCAAGTTTTGAACACGCTCACAAGGTCTATACTTGGGAACTGTCCTGACGCAGTGACACGATTTCGGCCAGGTGACCCGGAAGGCACAGCAGAGTTGAGTGTGAACAGTGTTTGTTTCAGGAGGTGACCAAGACAAGGGTTTTACCCCCATAGCACGACAAATTCGACGTCAAAATGTTCCTAACAATAGTAATAACATATGGAAATAATCTTATGTCCCCGGAAAGAACAAAAATAACCCCGGAGGTGTGCAAATAACTGGCGACTGAGATAGTCATGTGGTCTGAAACATTAGGCAATATTCGATCATCAGGTCGTCGAATTTGGGTCAAGATCAGGTTACTGCGTCAGTTAGGTCACTCCGGCTAAGACCGGGTCATAGAGTCATTCGGGTCAGGTTTCGGACTGGATCACTGGGTTACCCATATTCAGGTCAGGCTGGGTCACCGGAAGTGACCGGATATCAGCTCTGGATACAAACTTTTACATATGGTAGCCAATAATATACGGCACATCTTCAGCATTAAACACATTTTTATGGACACACAAGACTATCGTTTCTTTATTTTCACTAAAGAGGACTACTTTAAGTTAGTTACAGCATGATGGGAGATTTATGGTACCACATTCTTGGTTGTCACTGAAAACATTAATACATGGTACTTACACACTTTGAATTATTATAATTCTGAGTAGACACTTCTAAACAAACATGCCAACTGACAGATTATGACAACAAAAATTTTCGCTCATCCCATCACTGGGTGAAAGTTAAGCGAACAACACGTTAAACCCCTTAACCGAGTCATGCGTTCAGCCAAAAGCAGAAGATCCTTCAAGACATATTAAGCCCTCTCCATTCACCCCGATTTTGCGTTTTTCTTTTTACCTCAACATACGAGTTATCTTGCTTAACTCTATTAAGGAGTTGTACTAGCCTTCTTCCTCCTCCTTTTTCTGCCTTCAGTTGCAACCTTTAGTATACAATGTCCTAACCAGTTTCTTCTCTTTAATGCCTCCCGTATTGTTTGTCTCTCACCTACTCATTTTATCACCTCTTTATTACAAATTTTCTGTGCTGTTAATCTTTTTTGCCATTCTTCTACATCTCCACAGTTTGAAGGCTTCCTCTTTTCCCTCTTTCGTAGAGTCTACGTTTTGGCATCATTTAGCACAATACTCCGTGGAAGACATTTAATGAATCTTTCCCTTAATTCTTTATTCAGTGGACCACAGAAAAAAAATCTTATTCATTAGTGAAAGCCTCTTTTGCCACTGCTATTTTTGACTTTCATTTTACATCCTTGTTTGAATCGTCATATGCAAGAAGGTGATATATAACAAATTTGAAAAAAAAAACTTTTGTGCGGCAATCAACTCATATAGGGTAGATACATAACCTGTGTCAAAATGAGACATTTGACAATCCTTGTGGGTGAAAAAAGGGTAGAGTTTGCGAAAGATGCAAAAAGGTGACATGTGCAGCACGTGTCACCTTTTTGCAAAGTTTGTAGAGTGGCATCCATGGACTCACGTTATGTTTGCTGATACTGACAATTGCTACGAGTTAGAAGAAAACGTATGGGGAGGGTAACCATACGTACCGTTTTGAATGGGACTGTACAGTTTTTATATGTCCCGGCCGTTCCGTCATTTTCATAAAAATGTCAATTTTGTCCTGGTTTTAATAACAACTAAAATATACTTTCAAATTGCCATATTGTCTTTATAAATAAATAATCAAATATGTTAATTAACATTTGCGGGTGTGACATATTTATCATTAATTTTTCTCAATACCACTTATAATTTTTAGCGCTGACAATTTTAAAAAAAAACAAAGACAAGACAACGCAAGTCCACCGTCG
The DNA here is from genome assembly GCA_022664845.1 of Lepisma saccharinum. Classification (NCBI taxonomy): domain Eukaryota; kingdom Metazoa; phylum Arthropoda; class Insecta; order Zygentoma; family Lepismatidae; genus Lepisma; species Lepisma saccharinum. The sequence goes on from JAGDQP010010362.1 coordinate 6,047, forward strand.
CACAGTGGTCCGAAATGCCGAGGATGCTGCACAAAAATAAAAAATGTCAAGTACAGAATTGTGAAGTATGACCAACATAAACTTTTAGTCCATGGAATAGAATTCAGTATTTTTAAAATACGAATATAACGAATATTTAGAGAAGTGAAGTGTGTGTAATGAAGTAGTAGAAGTTTGCTCTACCTGAACTGGAAAAAGTACAACTGCACGACTCAACGTCGAAGTTTGAGGACACAAATGAAGGAAAATGGAAACAGAAACTGTAGGGAAGTAACAAGGAGACTAGGCATATAACTGCTCTCCAGAAACGTACCTGGAGGTGTAATGTCATATAAAATCTTAGCATATGAGAGGTAGGAAAATGCACTGTGATGGAGATAATTCATAGGGTTATAAGAAAAGTACCAGTAAGGTTCCTGCACCGATGTGAAGGACAACATGTATAGGTAACGTACATCACAACAATTGTTGCTCATGTTTGCTCATTTTCAGAATAGTCACCTATTGACATGGGTCAGTATAAAACAATGCGTAATTTGATCCATACTATATCAGCTATATACACTTTCTTTACACGTTTCGCTTGTCATTATGTCTTTATCAAAAGTAAGACAGGCCAATTAGTAAACTGATATTTATTCTCTGTTCTTTCCAGCGATAACGGTTTGAAAGTGGTATTTTCTTTACATCTCTTGTTCCTCTACAGTTATACTCTATGTCATCAAGTGCAAAGCAGAAAATAATCATTTGTCAAAATCCCAGGCCATCATCCACACGCTTCTGCAGGCCTGTGCGACTTCAGTTTCTTAAAGAAACGCCTGAAATATCCAACAAAGAAAAGGAGTACGTCGCACAGCAGATTTCATCCCTAAAATCAACGGATGTGACATGTGCAGATAAACATATTTCAGTCACTCATGATTTGGTTGATGGCAAGGTATGTAACGCTCTAACAGACACATCATCATCTCTGAGATGTTACATTTGTGGTGTTCTGCCGAAGGAGATGAATGACATTACCAAGGTACGAGAGAGAAATGTTAATCCACTGCACTTCCAATTTGGTTTATCAACACTTCATGCATGGATTCGGTTCTTTGAATGTCTTCTACATGTCAGCTATCGTCTTGATATAAAGAAGTGGCACATCCGTGGTCACGAAAATAGCAACAAGGTTGCGCAAAGAAAGAAATCCACGAGAGATTCAAACAACAAACAGGTCTATTGGTGGACATACTGTGAACGACTGGAAAAAGAGGGGAGTTTTCTGGGTAAAATTTACTGATTCTTTGGTGTATAATAGGTGTATGAAAAGTGTATTTGTCAGATGATAGAGTCTTAATTTGGGTTTAACTAGCGAAGCTTAGTTAAACGTGAGAACTGCTTGGCTACGAAAGGGGTTTATTACTGATATAATTAAACGTAAAATGATTACATTTTAGCACACCACATTTACTCACGATGGGCAGAGTAAACGAAATATAACGAAATTGTTCAACTTTAAACAGATATTACTTGGGGGTGACACTGAGATAGACTAGCCTATGTCAGACGCTTTATATCGCAATATAAGACAGATCCCAATTCATACCTGAAAGTATGTTGAAGTTAGACGTTCAATGAAGAGAAGATTCTAAGTTGGACAGCCTTTGAATTTACACAAGTCAAAGCTTGAAACAAAAAAGAATAAGATGAATAAAAACAATAAAAAAGTATCTTCCTTCTCGAGCGGTCTGGAATGTAGTTGACGCTCTGCATCTCGATGTCGAACAAGCAGAAATAGAAGATTGCCGATCGTCTTATATAGCAATTCATGTTCTTCCGGTATGCTTGTAAGTGTGTGTGTGTGTCTGTGGTTGGGTCTGACATGGTCTTTACTTGGAACTTCCTCTCGTTATGTAGGGCGAAAGGCTACGTTCCCATCATAAGGGGTATAGCAATTTGCTCAAATGTGAACTTCTCGATTGACGTCGTCTATTGCATTATATTGCATCAGTGTTATTTAGCTGTTACTCTGTTCCATCCTCATCGAAACATGGCGGCGGTTTTTTACCATTTCACAGAACAATTTACAATAAATATATAAAATTTACTAAATTCTAATTTTTTCAATTATTTTGAATTTTATGATTAAATTTAATTTATTCATTCCTCGGTGAGTTCACAATACCTAAACCTGGCGGAAGTGGGATCACTAATGACGAAAACACAGCACGTAGATTCTTCGCAGATCCAAAACTGTCTGCAGAAATAATATGCACAGATTAAGCCCTAATTCATGGATTTTCTTGCATCCTGTTTGCCATGTTTAGTAGTTATGAACTAAACTTGTCATCATTTCAAAAATATGCACAAGAAACTGCTGAAAGATTTGTCAACCTTTATCCATGGTACTAGACGCCAATATCTGTTCACAAGGTTTTCGTCCATGGCCCCGATATTATCTCATCTGCTCTACTGCCAATTGGACAATTATCAGAGGAAGCTCACGAAGCGCGACACAAAGATGTCACAAGCTTCAGAAAACATCATACCAGAAAGACATCAAGAACGGAAGGCAATTTGGACCTCTTTCATTGGCTGCTTTTAACATCAGATCAGGTTATTTCCAGCCTTCGGAAGCTACCCCACTCTCCTCTGATGTTCTACAGCTACTAATTTCACCTACACAACAGGAGCGTACAGATGCATGTAGTTCTAGTTTTGTGGATGTAACGGAGACACTCTTTACTGAAGACAGTTCTCACAGTAGTGACAGTGATTAAGATAAACAATTACAGTTTATATTTATGACTTCCCAAGCTGTGCTAGACGTACCTCTGTATCTCATTGTTCCTTGTTTTGTTAGGTTTTGTAGTATATAAAGTCCAGTGGTAAAGCTGAATTGAAGACTTGACGTTGAAGACTGCAATACGTTACTGTGGCTAGTGGCGTTATTTGTTGCAGTTATCTCTGATTATATAAGTGCGTGTTATATCATCTTGGGAGATCTATCAACCTGCTTTGCAACTGTTCACCGCAGTAGCAAGAGCATATTTTGTTACATGATTTCCTATATTTAATCCATCAACACATTTTTTCAAGATAATTCCGATTGCGGTACACATGTATTCTCGGACATAATTTAGGGATTTTATGTTGGTTTTATGCTGTAGAAACATGTTTTCACAATAGGAGCAATATACATCAAGATTTGAATTTTGCTCATAAAATCATGCGTTTCGGACCACCGTGCGTCGGCTGTAGCATTTGTCTCTGCTTTGCCTTTGTGTTAAATTATTGTCGCTTTGGTATTCAGTTTTGGTGGTGTAGATCTCAAGTTTTACTTTTGAAAGAGGCGAAAACGAAGTTTTAATTATGATCTCCAGCAGGGTGTGGAAGCTCTAAAAATTTATAGTTGAGGGGGAGAGCTTACCATGTTACCAGTTCCGTACCAGTCCGCTCTGTACATTTTCTCTCCTGACATGTGAATACACTTTTGCGAAACTTTACCGCTTTTCTATTGTGTTTGTAGTGTTCGTGTACACCTCCCTTTGCATCCTGTGGTATAAGTACCCTTTTTACCATCTAAGAGAAGGAGATTTAGAGATCGAGTGTTGAAAAAAAAATAAGGAATCCAAAAATATATAATGTACCAACATATATGTAGAGGACCTCAAAACGCGGAAAGTTCTTCTCAAGAATTTTCGAAACCAGACAGTTGTTGTATGTAAAGCAAGTACGACATCGTCACAAATCACATCTTCACAAATGCAAGCGGTATCTGTTATTTATTTTTATTTTTTTTTCGATGTGTTTAATATTACTAAAAAATATATATTATTATATGATCTTATCCCCCTGAAGAGGTCTTAGCGGGAGGGAAAACGGGGGAAGTAAATTCCCCCTGTAAATTCACGCCGAGATCTCCAGAAAGAATTCAAACTAATGAAACTGGACAAGCTGTGTATTGATGGAACAAAAGTAGTTATGTCAAATGTGATCTTCATTATCCGTTCCTCATGGAGGAAGAAGCCAGCACATCCATCCAAATGTACGAAGTCAGAAACATGAATTTTGGTGGTTGAAGAAGACTTCATAATCACATTACATTTCGACAAAAGTAAAGCGAAAGATACACCGTAGAATACGAGATGCATATTGCACTTAATATACATAACAAATAGACGAGTTAAGTTGCAACACTACTCTCCGTGGCTAACCTAGAAGTGTTGTCTGTGTCCTGAGATGTAAGAGAACGCTCAGATTTTCTCAAGGACATATTACTCATAATAAACTATACAAAATCAAATAAATCGCGACCACACGATAAAAGACAATATTTTCTAATTGAAACTAACGTAACCTATACACTGGTTTAAGTAAAAATTAGGCTTGTTTATGAAAACAAACAGATGGTAATTATGTCAGCAACCCAGACAAAATCGTAATTTGATTGCTTTCATAGCATAGTTTTAAAGATTACTCATCTTACCCATCATTGTAATAAAATTCTTATTTTACGATTAATATTAACATTACAAGTATTATTACTTGTTTTTGTTCTAGTATAACATTAAAATTCTTCAAATTGAATTCTTTTCATTAAAAATCATTTCCATACTTCTTCCTTTTCTTCTTGTCACTACGCTTCCTTCCCAACATTTAGCTCTAAAATTCTGAATTAGTTTAGCACAAGTAAACTCCCTTCAAAGGTTGACCAAAATATTTGAACTATATTTCAAATGATTCGAAGTTTTGATTCAAAAGTCAACCTTAGACTTGATCAGGTTATGACGTGTTTGTTGCAAGTGTTCTGCTGGAATGCGTTCAAACAAGATCAAGAGACACATCGATGATGACGTATTCCACGGACATATAATAGTGCGTTTAAGAATTCTAATTGTGAAGAAGATAGTGCATAAGTGTATGGGTGGCGAATAGTGTATTATTTAAGGCACTTTTGTCCAGTGATTATAAGAAGATAATTAATATGTGATGCACTGATATGTGATAGTGTTCTTAGTATAATAATCAGGCAATTTGACTTAAAATATTAAGCCCATAAACTAGGCCTTGCTGTCATCTATCATAATGTTAAGAGGGCTCCTCGCTCCAATCCCCATTTTTCAAAATATTTTTTTTAAAACTAAGAACACTATCAAAAATGTAAGAACATAGCGCACTAGAGCTTACAAATTACTATTAAATACAATGGACAGCGATCTCGAGGTTTTGTCCATTGATGAGTGATACGTTTTCAAAGATTAGTACGTAATTATTTAATTAAAGTCTCAGTACTAATCAATGGACAAGATTTCGAGATCGCTGTCCATTGTATTCATAGTAATTTGTAAGTTGTAGTACGCTCTATTCTTACATTTTTGATAGTGCTCTTAGTTTTTGAAATATTTTGAAAAATGTTAAAAATGTGGGGGTTGAAGCGAGGAGCCCTCTTAAGTATTGTGAAAAGTGCTATAGTGAAATTGCATAGTGATTTATTCTCCTCCATAAAAGCTATGGATGGACAAAAGCATAATTTTCCACCTTTGTTAATTGCGGAAATGGAGAATAGTAATCCAGAGAATTCGAAAGTACAAATATCTCGTAAAACAAGGAAACAAACATGGCGTTAAACAAAAGAAAATTGCATCTTGTTGTTGATCATAGCAACAATCCACTACAAAAAACAAAAAATCCAAAAATTTTGGCAGTCAACAGAAATAAAAATTACACTAATAATACATTTTTTGCGAACAATAGTAAATGTCCATGGATTTACACCCTAAATAATACTGAAAATCAAAATATAGGAGGTTATAATACTATTATAATCCCACAAATATTACAAACAATTGTATTTAATTTGCAAGGATTGAACCTCTTGGTCGATCTCAGGTAAAATTAACCTTTGAAACTAAAGAGCAAGCAAACGAATTTGTCCTGAATACTGAGATTCATCATAAATTAAATATCAGAGCACGAATTCCGAAAATGCTTCTACAGCGATCTGGTGTAATATATGCGTACCTATTAACGTAAAACTGCAAGATATCTTAGATATCACGGAGTGCACATGCCCAATTTTAAGTGCTCAGAGATTTTTTTTTGAAAAAAGGTACAGGACAAAAATGGTTCATAACTTATTTCCTTATTGACACCAAAATCATTGAATTCTTTATTGAAGGTCAGAAACTACCAGAGTATATACGAGTGTATAGTGTTGGGTTAGGTATTTGTTTTTTGTACCTAGGTACAGATACTAGGCATAAGTTGGTTAATGTACCTACGTACAGGTATACGAGTGTATAGTGTTGGGTTATGTACCTAGGTACAGGTACTATGTACTGACCTTAAATTGTACCTAGGTACAAGTTGGTTAATGTACCTAGGTACAGGTACAGCTACTGATAAATGTACCTAAGGAACTTTTTAATATACTTTTTAGGTACTTGACCCAGCTATTGTTGAACAGGTCTGGAAATGATATTAAGAACTAACGATCTTTTCCAGACCAGTTCAACAATAGCTGGGTCAAGTACCTAAAAAGTACATAAGAAAGTACCTTAGGTACATTTATCAGTACCTGTACCTGTACCTACCATTAACTATTAAGTACATTAACCAACTTGTACCTAGGTACAATTTAAGGTCAGTACATAGTACCTGTACCTAGGTACAAAAATAAATAACTAACCCAACACTATACACTCGTACATACTCTGGTAGTTTTTGACCTTCAATAAAGAATTCAATGATTTTGGTGTCAATAAGGAAATATGAACCATTTTTGCCTTGTACCTTTTCTATAATCTCTGAGCACCTAAATTTGGGCATGCGCACTCCTTGATATCTAAGATATCAGCAGTCTCATAAGAGGATGCTTGCTGATCGACTAGAATATCACTTCTATATCGTTACCTGTCATAATAATAATAATTAACACTTATTATTGAGCAGGATATGTTAATTTAAAGTGTGCTGTGTTATCCATCCCTTGTTTAAAAAAAACTATCATTTTCATTCAGCATACTGTATATTAATAGCATATACAGAAATGCAAACCAAGGAAGGAGTCATAAAATGCTTCTAAATTGATATATCATTAATAGGAATATATTTCTTCCGCGTAACTAAATCTTTCACCATGCTTTTAATTTACATATACAATTTTACGTATTTTTTTTTCGAAAGGGTTTTCGGTGTTGAGCATGTGCAGCGTCCATTTGTTTCTTGATACAGGCTGGTAACGTAATCCACCTACACATTTCAAGGGATGATAATACATAAAATAATAACGAAAAAATCTTAATCATCTGGTTAGAAATTCCGCAGAATTTCGGAGCTACAGGCAAATGAACTGTTGAGGTTCAAATATCCAACACAATTAACGGTAGAGCTGATGCGGCATGCTTTCGTCAAAAACTTATTTCTCCATCTACATTTGCATATTTCAAAATTGTGCATTGGGTGCGCAAGAAATTTCTCAGAGGAAGTAGGCGATTCCCAGATATTTTTATGAAGAAAAACTGCACACGAATTATTGTTACCTGCTGGAAAGACATACCATTCATGCTCATTCCTACCCACCTTTACTTCAGAAAATTTCTGAGAACCTCTACTTTCTTTGGGGAATTCCTTGCGCACTCAATCCTTGAATATGCATTTTTAATAGATTTGGTCTTTGAGGATATAGATAGCATTAGCTCTACGATTATTGATGTTTAAAATTTGAAGCTGTAAAGTACATCTCTTGCTCTTTCGGCAGCATGTAGCTCCGAAACACGGCAGAATTTCCACCCGATGGTCAGAACTCCTTTTTTTTTATGTACGTACTATTATTTCCAGCGTATTATATTACCAACCTATATACAGTTTCCAGTGCGTCAAATTTTTTTGTTTTTTCGTATGTTCTATCAACTTACTGAGAAGAATAAGAATATTTTCTGCTTTCTCCTTAATATTTTGTACATGAGACGAAGAAAATGATAATATCTTCTTGAATTTGCAAGAATCCATGATTATTTCTGTTTGAGAACCAAAATGTACAGTCTATGAATGAATAGTACATTTAAAACAAGAGTTTTGTAGCATTTCAGATGGTACGTTATTTCTGTAACTGAAATTACATAACACAGTAATTTGATCGTAATATTTGAAAATGGATGGTGCTATTTTCGGGATGGTTGTTGATATATCAAATGAAGATATGAGTTTTCTAGGATAACGTTGTGCTGTGGTACATTTAGTTCTAGTTCCTACTATCTTGTGTTGTAGCTTGGAAGTTGAGCTCGCACCTACTTGTTTGTGCTCTATTACGTACTATATAATAAACATTGCAGATAATTATTAGGAATCTCTTCTCTAAGAGGCGAGAGGAATTATAAAGTTTTATAAAGAGAAGCATGTCTAATACACATTAGTAACACATGGAATTCGAAACTTGTTATTTCAAATCTAAGATGTGTGTTTTATATTAATAAATAAAACTAAAATAAATAATTCGGGTGGAAATATAGCATCCGTTAAAATCTATATTCTATTGTTCGAATACTTTTGTGGCACGAAGGGATAGCATCCTCACGCAATTGAACTATTTCCACTAGTGTAAAGTTTTATTTCCTGCCTCCAAGATTTTTTTTATCTAGATAAACTTCTGAAGCAAGATATGTGAAAACGTATTTGAATTCATTTTTGGTCTTTAGGTATCGATGACTCATGCTAGGGTAGGGTAGGGGAAAGGATGCAGAAATGAATCAACTAGTGTATAGGTTAAATGTATCATCACGGTATTTGCTTGGTCAGACTAGCGACAAAAACCTAAAAATATCTCAGTTAGGATGGTCAGTCGCTAGTATAGAACTCACAAACTCCCGAGTGCAAAATCAACGCTTTAGTAACTTAAGCACGGCCACTCTGTACTTCCAGTGATATTTAACTCCATAAAATTTTTAACTCCATGAAGAACCCAAGTAAATAGAGAAGTTAACACATTATGTGAAGGAAGCTCCGAACATTAAATTACTTTTTTAAAATGTACCAGATACGTGCGGTTTTAGGTAATAAAATAAAGTTATTCCTCAGTTCTATCTCTTGTGAAGGAAAAAAGGAAATTAGCATTCGGACGAAAAATTAACATTAAAAATAATTAAACGAGAATAATTCCGTTTCTGACAAATGGAGAAAACAATGCGTTACAAGACATCAAAATATAAATATTTTCGTTCTTAATTTATATTTACTTATGGACCTTACAGGTAGCTATGGGACAAGCCCGTCATATGCCAGAGGGATGGCGTCCTTCGGGAAGCACATAGAAAAAATAGCTGTGTTGATTCAACACTTTTCAGTGTCCCAGAGCGTCCACTATTTTTCTGTATTAAATCAACACAAAATCGATTTTGTTTTCGGTTATTTAACACAATAGATGTTCCTCCAATACAATGGAGGGTGTTATACTAGCACTATCACAGTATTAAATCAACCATTTATTGTGTAGATTTAACACAGAAGAATGGTACCCACCCTAGGACACCGAAGTGTTGAATCAACACAACTAGTTTTTGCCTTGCACTTTTCCGAGTACAGAGAGGGTAAAATTAGTGGGCATGACATTTTGTCTAGGTATTATATCAAGATTTGGCTGGTGAAACAGATAAATTTCTTGGAAAACCAAGGTCTGTGTGGCCGACAGCAGGATTCGAAGTTGCGTGCCTCCCCGGTGCCGATCCAAGGTCTCAGATAATGTATGTTACCAATGCATGTGTCTATTAAACGTACTGCACGTGTGTGATGCTATTATGATCTACAAACGGTAGTTTATTCCTAAGAGGATTACAAAAGAAACGTTGCATCAAAAGTCCAAGAACCATGTTGTTTTTCTCCAGTGTGTCAAGATCTGCCCTGCACTTAATAAAAATATAAACGAAGTACATAAATCCAGGGTGTATTAAACCTTTAAATAATGTTCCGAAACTAGAAACTAACCCTTTTTTTGTCTTTTAATTATGTCTGTATCTGCTTCCATTCCATGTTCCCTGCCGATGAAGGGTTTTAAGACTTTTTTTTACTTCCCAAATTTTGGAAAAGCTTTTACTTTTAAAAGTTCGAAAAAATCCCCAGCGTTGGAGTAGAAAGTTTCGAAGTTTATGCTGATAAATGAAGCATAAATTCAACATGAATCAGTTGTTTAATTTTGGGATTAAGTGAGTCAAACAGTTCCAAGATCATTCAATATCTATGTTATCAGCCTAATAGTAGAAACTTTTTATAAAACTTTATCACTGATAAATTTCTCGTTCGATTATTAGCTAAGAAAAGTACCGAAGATTCAGGTACTAGGTACAGCAAAACAGTACCTAGTTACAGGTACTAGATACTGCAACTGAAATGTTCCTAGGTACATGCTTTAGGTACGTGTTTTGTACCTAGGTAATACCCAACACTGTGTATAAATATCTACAGTTTAACCTAAAAGACGCATATTAAGACAATGTGACAACTGTTATGGCTTTAGACACAGTGGACAACAGTGTAAGCCTAAAAAGAAATAAGCCTAGAAAGACTAAAGTGTAAACCTAAAAAAGCCTGTGACGAACCTGCCCATAATGGCCCTTGTACTTCCCCACTCAAATGTATCAATTGTAAAGCGAATAATCACTCAACAGGCCATCCTTCGTGCAAAGAACTAATCTTTGAACACAATTATGGAAATGAGAACTTTCCCCTACAAAGCAACGTACCAGAAATTAAGAATAATTTTCACATTAAGAATAATAATTAATAAGAATCAAGTAACAAAACCACAACTAATAAATTGTACTGACATGTAGTTAGTTACTTCTAATCGGTCAGAACAGATTATAAATGTGCAAAGTAATGATAATAACAATGTCAGAGCACTATTATACATGAGAAACAGCTTACTACTGCTACAAGTCCAATTCGTAAACAGAATTCTAAGCTAACTAAACCCAACTTAACAAATAAAGAAACAAAATCAAAATTAGATAAGAAATCAGAAGAAACTTTATCCCTAAAAAAGAAACCTACAGCAAAATATGCACCTAACATTGTTGAAGTGAGCAACAGTTCAGTTGATTACACCACTTATGAAGAATGAGATCCAGAGGATTTTTCTAGATTCCGAAGTGACAAACTGCAACCTAACCTTACTGAAACCAAATCACGTTTAGATGAACAAAAGGTTATACAACATAAGTTTTCAAAACATGCCTTTATTATACAAATCTCTAAAGTGTTTAGTGACATTATTGATCTAATATATGTTCAAACTAATCTTCCTAAAAGTGGAAAACTAATTGGGAAGTGCAATCAAATAGTACAAGAACTTACTGAAGAAATAATCATATGATTTACTTTCAGTTTTAAAACATTATCATGTTTTACTTGGAGTTACGTAAGTTTTGTTATGTTAAAGTTATATACATCATATATTAAGTCGTTACATAATTATGTTTCTCCCAATTGAGCGATATACAAATTGTTCAGAGAAAAGAAGAAAGAAAGTTCAAACAAAAATAATTCCTAGTTCCTGTTCATGGACGTATCCTCCTAGCAAAACATTCTAACCCTTACACCATCAGCAGCCATATTGGAAAATAGCGTCCATTGGACGTCTTAAATAGAGTTTTTCGACATTTATGCGAAAATGGAGCAAGATACGAATACATGTATAGAACATAAAGAACACAAAATTTTAGACAATTTTAGTTCTTTTCATTGTTCTGATATGACCCATTGTTTAGCTACAACTCGCAAATCTTTCTAGTTCTCGCTATTTTAAATAACTTTCTTTTGAATCTTATTTTGTCGGGAACAATAAATATTCCAGAACTAGGTCGAACTATGAATATCTTTTTCTACGTAGACTTGTATACTACACATTCTTCATCGAAAATTAACTTCGAAAGCATATGTGTGGAGAGGTGGAGGAGGATTCTTCCTATGTTTTGGACTGAGTCCGCCAGCGCCTATAAGTTGATAAAGCATACCATCCCGACAATTGGATGGTATACCTGAGGAAACAATATGGTAAAACGTCTGTCAGGATAGCCGGATGATGTTGGTATTGATTAGTTATCATGCAGACAAGGTATTTTCATCTATTAACAGCAATTCCGTGCAATAGAACTAACTATAAGTAAAATATGATACATTGCGTGAAGCTGATACGTGCAGAAAATTTAAATACGAGTGGGGGTCAAAGCTTGAACTAAATTTAATTTCAAACCTGTTATTATTATCCAAGATGGATGTAAGAATGAAATGTATTTCATTTCTTTTTCTTTCACTTTCACATTTGTAAGAGCTATTCAGTTTTTTGTATTTCCTGTAAAATTTTGTTTTTGTCACGTAACACCTTTTTGCAGAATATAATTCAATTATATTAAACCTGGATATATATATTGTTTTCTCTCTCTTCCAAATTAGATCTTTATTGTAATTCCATTTTCTTTCTTTCAATTACCATGCCTTCACTGATCGGGGGTATTATCCCCACGACTGAGTCAAACACACTCCTAATTAAAAATAACAAATTTTAAAGCAACAAGACTCCATCACTGTTCTAGTAGAATTACGTCCTTTCTCCTCTTTCACCCCCCCTCTAAAGATTTAAAATACCCCCAGAACATTTTTGCTGAAAGAAACACTGCATGCCTTTCGTGTTCTTTATGCTTTACTGATATTCATTCCGTCTTCGTCACAACAACCACAGAACGTTTCTTTCAACATTTGGTCAAGAGATGTCTCATTCCCTACGAGAAGAATTATAGCATTCATGCTTTTGATATATCCATATACGAGCAATTCCATGAATATGTCATACCCGATGGTAAAAATTGAAACGTATCGTGGATTTATTTCAATTATCGCAATCGATTCTTAGAAGGTATACGATTCATACTCACATAAAGAAATTAAAAAGGTTATTAGTACAATGGCGTAATTAGCTTCTGTTTTTGGGTTATCTAAAAATTCACGAAAATAGCTACAATTTTACTTCATTTTAACAGTTAATTATTCAGGTAAAAATGTAGGAATTTAAAATTTAAAAAACTGTAAATTAAACTTCCTTCTTTTCTATATTGACATAAACTATTGGTTTGTTTGTTAATAAATAATCGTCCTCGTACCCTGGCAAGCATTATGAAAATCGATTACATAATTATGTCAGTGCGTGACGCTCCACATATAGAAAGTACTATACACTGCAGAATACTTGATGAAAAGTAAATTTCTTTTGTATGGTGTTTTAGGGTCAAATCCTGAACAAAATATATTTGGAGCTATTTTTCTAATCACAATAGTTTTTGTGTAAATCATTAATATAGTATGGTCAGTGCGTGACGCTCTCAGATTATGGTGAGTGTGCTACTTCCAATGTTCTATGAAAAGTATTCTATACTGCAGAATATTTGGTGAAAAGTAAAGTGCTTTTATGTAGTGCATTAGAGTCAAATGCTGAAAAAAAACCTTTTTAAACGTTTCTCCTAATTACAATAAATTTTGTGTAAAACATTAACAAGCAATACCACGCGTCACAAACTGACATTCAGAATATATTTTTCGACTGTAATTGCGGTATATCTCCGAGAGGTTCAAATATGCAAATTGGACATATGATATGCTAGCAGAAATACTGAGGATCACGTTCTCGATTAAATAACACGTCACGCACTGACATTTTCACAACCAGCACTTACACTTTGATATACATTTCCCAAACTCACTGAAAGCATGGACCCAAAAAAACTCCTTAATGTACTACTTAATAGGGCAATGTTTGACGTTTTATTTTCATTAAAACAAGATCAAGTTGTAGGTAGTAACAGCATATAGGAAGATAAAAAGAGCCTGACATACTGACATGATCATGCAATCGAGTTTAAATTATAATACTTGCCAGCCCGTAAATAAGACTAGACAGAAATAAGTAATACACTTATGTCAAGGTATAAGAGAAAAAAGCTTAATATGTATATATTTTTAATCTCACATTTCAACATTTTTAGTTCTATAACTCATAATTTGAATTAGTAACATCGTAGTTTCTTTTTAACTTTTTAAATAATCCAACAACAGAAGCTCACTATGAATTTGTACTACGACTTATTATCGTATTTTTTTAGTAAACAAATATAATATACCCAGGTCTACAGCTTGTATATATTTACAAGGGGGCAATATCCGATTTTGGCGCCCCTTCGAAGGAGCCAAACATGTTCAACACCCTTTCTTTATCTTCATTTGCAGCATCCAATCCGGTGTTTGGGGGCGTGAGTCTCCCGGACTCCCTTGTGGGGAATGTCATCCCTAAATTCTCAAGCGCACCCTCAACTTATTTTCTTTTTTTACGGTCGAAAATGATAGAAACAATGCGAAACTGCACTTACACCCTCCATTTTTTGCTTTATACCCTCAAACTGAAAATCCTGGCTAAATCCCTGGGAGGCACGTGCACCCTTTGCTCTCCAGTACTTGGGGCTCTGGGCACCTTCCAAGAGCTGATTGCACTAATCTACGAAATGTTCATTGTATGTTTGACTTTTTACTACAGGGCTTCACTTATTCCTAGAATCGCTCTAATATTGATTTAAAATTTTTAACTTTTGGAACATAAAAATTTTGGCCACGCACATTTTATAGTGATATTTTATCTAGGATCTGTAATTGAATCAGTTAGTTTATTTCTATCAGAATTTACAAAAATAAAGCAATACTTACACGTTAAATTCGTCTAATCATTCACAGATGTCAGTACGTGACGAAAAAATGTCAGTGTGTGACACTGTGTTTTTCCTCCTATATGCGTATTATATTAATATATTCTTGACTTTTTTTTATAGAAATTAAGCTTAACACATTCATCTTGAATGTGTTTTTTTTGGGGGGGGGGGGTCGATACTTTCATAGAATTTGGGGGAAATGTATGTCAGAGTGTAAGTGCGGGTTGCAACAATGTCAGTGCGTGACGACAACTTTAACAGTATTGATTATGTGTTCTTTCACCGGGAATCTATTCTTCAATGTCTCCTCTGTCCAACGGTGTGCTGAAATCGCCTTTGTTGCAATTATAACTGAAGTTATGAGTCAATTAACGTCGAAAAGTGTATTCTAAATGTCAGTGCGTGACGCGTGGAATCGTTCATATATAGTTGTGATTGTATCTGTCAACAACCATATTGAATACAAGAAAAACAAACAAAAACCTTCACGACCTTCCAACACGTTGCTTGAAGTGGTGACAAGCTGAGCAAATGAAAGTCACTTAGGTAAATGCACCTCTTCTGGATTTATAGAATTGTTATCCTGGAATATGCTGCAATTCGCTTGGCACTACTGCCATTCTGGTTGAATAAAAGGCAATTGGACAATAAATAACTTTAGTTTTGAATTTTAATTTAATTTATTTATGACATCTCAGGCTCAGGCTGTAAGAAGGCAGGAGAAAGGATGTTAGAAGGTCTAGTTTGCAGGTACCATCCCGGTATTTGCCTGGTGTTACTGAGTAAAAATATGGAGAACCTCAGTCAGGATAAGTAGCCGCTTGGATCGTTCCCAGGACCTTTCGACTGCTAAGTCAATGCTCTATTAACTGAAGATAGATAGCTTTAGTGATTTTCCAATTTGAATAACGCGCTATCTCAATATAAGTCATTCTTCAGAAAAGTATTTGAGTACTGAATGTATTAAAAGTCACTCGATGTTTTAGGAAAAAGGGCAAACTCGAAGAGAGTACTTCAGAATTGTATTCAGAGACTTTACGTACGTATGTGGTAAGAGTCTTAGTGCACATAGTACAAAAATACAAAACATGAATGCCTTACAAAAATACAATATAGCCTTACCAGATTGAAATCCTGTCCCATAAATCTCTCTGAACCCAAATCTGAGGTATTTTCCTCGAGCACTATTTCTCGAGAAGATAATGAATTTTTATATACACTGTTTGTATAAAATGGCACACCCACCGATACACCCTGCGACGACTAAGGTGGCCAAGCCATGTAGCTCAGATGGGGGAGAAAAGATTATATATCATAGTGGTTTGTAAACCGGAGGTAAAAACAGGCCATTAGGAAGACCACGACGGCGTAGGAAGGATTATATTAGAAGGGATCTTCGGGAAGTAAGTGTTTGGGATGAAAACTGGCTTGATCTTGTTAAGGATAGAATCCTGTAAGAAACGAAACGTTTGTTACTGCGGTGATGAACTTGCGAGGTCCGTAAGTCATAAAGTAAGTAAGTTTGTATAAAATTCCTCATTACTTAAAATTTCTATCGAGAGAGGAAGGTCGGTTAGATGTAAGAAGTCAGTAGGCTCTTTTCAAGCAAGCAAGCTAAGCGACCAAGGAGTCATCCAAATGAATGTGCCGGCGATGAACATATCAATGCTGAATGAGCAATTTAGTCTGAGCGTAATGAAATCGATCTGAAACCCTCAAAGAATGATGGAGTCATGATCATACAAATCTTGCAATGAACCGAATAACACATTCTGCCATCCCAACAATACAATCAACTTCTACTTGCTCAACAAGAACGTTATGTAAGACACCAAGGAGATCACTATTGTATCTCCAGTCAGTGAATTTCTGCAACGCCAAACAGACTTCAAGATCCTGTTTCTACCGTTTGATGTGAGGCAAATGATGATGAAAAGATAAAAGCTTCACAGGAACACCCCACTTTCTGAAAGCGGAAAAACCATGTATAACAAACGTTCGTACAGCTAAGAAATGAAGGCCACAGCAAAAAAAAAAGAAAAAGTGCTTTGTCCATTTCCTTTTACAGGAGAGCGTTTTAAAAGTCCGTGACCAGTATTATGTAATCTGCTTATCAAATAAAGATTTTGTTATAATCGGACTGTGCATATTCTCTCCTTGCATGATAGTGCGGTAAGAAGACAATTCAAAGAGCGAAAGGAGATTATTGTCTCAATTTGCTTAAAAATGACAAAGCACGCTCTTTTCCTGTGGTCTTCATGTGTAAGTTAAAAAATGTATTTCAAGAGTCGTTAACTGACGCACGATGACGTAATGATGTACGATGAAACTACCGGTGGATGTACAATGGTCCTTTGGCGCCATGATGTAGGGGCGCATGCGCAACAGTGTAGATAAACATTGCAGAAAGAAGTGTCTATTACTGTGGAACAGCGATGTTGGCCATTATTAAATTTCTGGTGAAGAAAATGGTGAAGGGAGAGTATGGGGGGGAAACTCTGTTGCGAGCATGAGTATAGTGTGACCAGTTTGGGAAACGACGAAAGGTAGCCGTCGGACGGCAAGGTTTAGGGAACTGTCTTCTCGGACATGAAAAGGACTACAAACAATGCCAACTAGTATTCTAGTTTCCTCCAGAGTGCCATACTCAATACCAAGAAAAGACCTTATAAGTTTCGGGACGTCATTGTGCTTCATGGTAGTGTCCACCCACATTCCGCTCATTGTCATGAAGCTGGTGAACTTGCACTAGAAGGTATTGCCTCACGCCCCGTACAGCCCATACTTAACCCCCAGTAATTATAACTTGCTTGGATCCCCTTAACGATCATCCGGAAGATAAGAAATTCCAGACAGATTGAAAAAACACAGAAAGATGTCCTGGAATGTTTACGATAGCGAACCACTTCGAATATATTTTTAAAAATATATATAGTTTGGTGTTTGTACTCCTTTCCATTTCGGAATTGGAAATAAAAGTCTCAGTCACCGTGTACATGAAAAGGTAACTTGTTTCCCAATTTCCAATCGCAAATACATCTTTAAAATGCTAGCAAAAAGCATCTTTAAAGTAATGTTCAACAGTTTTCACTGGCGGAAATACTAACATTTTTTCCTGATAAGAATAAACAACAGAATTGGTAAAATTAACCGATAATCGTAGCCACTTATCCATTCACAGCTAGTAAAACTGTTTTTTTAAAGCTTGCAGCTACATTAGAAAGTAAATTTTGAAACAACACGCAGTGAGGTTCATTTCAAAACGTGATCCTCATCCAACCGTGAGTTTTGAATGTTTTTAAAATGTAACGCTGCTTCAGGGCGGAAATTGACGCTAGCAGGCGGAATGAGATGTTTCAATCTAGTATACGAGAAAAAGAAAGGGATTATTTTGCATGCGAGTTGTGAGTAAATCCATATACGAGTAATATTTTCTACAACAAAAAGGTGTTTGTTTGACATTAAATATTACAGTACTGCTGCAAACAGAAAAGTAAGATAAATCGTTGCCGAATTAGCAAACTAATAGCATATGCAAGTGTGTTCATACGTAAATATTAACGTGTATTGTGATAGAAGTTTCATTTTTCTATAATAGTTAGTGTATAGTTACCAATTTGTTTTTAGTTCGTTTCTGCTTGATTTTAAGGAAAGTTTATTTTATATATCTAAATGTTGCTTTCATGGCCGAGCAACCGTAGCTCAGTGGTAAAGCGTTGGATTCACCTTCGGGAGACTCTGGGTTCATACCAGTGACAGCGGCCTTTCCAGGGTTTTTCCTCAGTCGCACCAGACAAATGCCGGGATAGTGGCTTCAAATTAGGCTCTGACCAACTCCTTTCTCATCCTTTCCCGTCCCCTATCCCGGTCTGAGCCTTAGGTGCCTAAAGGCTATAAAATACATTTAAATTCAAAATTCCGCTTGCATGATGTGCTGTTTGTTCAAAAAGCAAAACAATATTTTAACACAAACATGTAGACGTTTTTCGTAAAGTACAGAATGGGAACCGGAAGAATGACATAACTCTTCCACTCTCCTAAGACACCTTGTCTAATGTCCATCATGTTTGTTAATCTGACCACAAGTTGTTGTTTTTTTGTTTTTGTTTTTAATTAACGGTCAAAGCTATTGCAATCGTTTGTGCTATGATTTTGGCGGAAAGTTCCTAGTTTTTAAGTTTCATCGTTATTGCAGCAAACCTAACTGCGTTATTCTACTTGCAATGTCTTCATTACTTTACGTCCAATTAGCAGGAACGTCGTTTGTTTCTGCTGCACGAACAACGATAATTTGGCACTTTCTAGCACAAACTATTGCGAATACCCTCCTCTATCGTTGTTTTATTCTAAAAAATAATGTTCAGTCAAATTGACATTATTTGCAATTGAATAACGATGTTAAATTCTGCGCACAAATCAGGAAGTTCAAATACTTTTCAGTACAGAAGCTTGGCATATTACTTTGTGTATCATAAAGTGTCCCGGCAAACTTGTACAGGAGTAAAACGATTTTAATTTTGCTGCACAAATAATTCATATCGGGCACTTTCCGGTATAAATGTAGATTAAATGGCATGCTTATCCAAATTTGTACCATCTGAAAGTGTTCCGGCCACCTTAACGGACATCCATTTATGGAGGGTTGGAAATATTGTATTATGCAGTGAAGTGTAGAGATACGTTGGCAAGAACTTAGGTACTACAATTTTCAATTTGAATTTAATTTTTAAGGCCTTTAACTTTGACTTAGGCCGGTTGGATGATGGGATGAATTGGTGGAATGAAGAAAGTGGGAGGAAACAGAACCCCGAGAAAACCCACACACACGGTGTTTGTCCATCCAAAAGGTATGAGCAGGTATCGAACCGACGACCTCTAGCACCAGAGGTGAGCACTCTACTATTTAGCATCCACGGCTCTTAGATACTAGAGGAGCCACTCTAAAGGGTTTACCAAATTAAAGTATTATCCAATAGAAACTGGTCATGAACTCCTCGTTAAGCATGACGATGTTATGGAATGGGTATCAAAAATCCTCAAAAGGAATGTAACATTCTATCACTAGTGAAACTTTAAAAGTTACTGGAAATCATAGAATTCTGCGGTGCCACAGATATTACTGTCTGACATGCTCAGATTTACGTAGAGAACTAGGTAACTAAGAAAAGGAAGGCAACGGTAAATCGCATTACTTTTCCTCTTTCCGTAACAAATGTAGAACAACGACCTTTCTGCAAAGGAAGAAAATGGTCTGTGAGAGTAAAGAATCCGACTGTTTGGATTTCTGGAAGAGGATTTCCCAGGAAAAGTTTTAAGAGGAAAAGAAACACGGAAAAGGATTTAAATAATAGGTTAAAAGAAGGAAGAAGAATGAAATAAGATTAAGAATGAGACTCGGTACATGGGAACATGAATGGAAGACGAAGGAACCTTACTAACACAGGACAAACTACACAAAAATTCAGAAGACCATTGACACACTGACTCCAGTCTTATCCGAAGAATTAGGCGTATTACAAGTTACAATTGAAGGTTGGAGAGTGTTTTAGCGGCACGAAAATTACTGCTGCGATTCGTGCTAATATGGGCAGAAGCGGTCAGATGATCGGAAAGTAGGCCTATCAGTTTCTCTAAACTTTTCAATGAATATTGAAAATCCAAATTTGGTTTCTATTTATTTGCATTTGCTCTACCATATAATAGACGGAAAAGAGGACAAGATGACCCAAACGAACATTCTTTCTTCGTGTTTATAGGTAAACCTAGATTCAAGTCCAGTAACAGTCCAGCACCCACAATGGCTGTCCAGATAAAAAAAATTTAAATTTTCCTCAGCCGCATCGAATAGTCCCTTAAGTAAGCCCAGTATTGCTCCTTCATCCTTCCTCCCACAAACAGTGTTAGCAAGATTAATGTTTTGTAGTCTCGGCCCTGCTTTCCTGTTATTGAACGGTTTTCTACTATTAAGCTACCAGCGACATGACCAAGTTCTGTGCCTCTACTACATAGGTATAGTGAAGGTCATCTCTTAAAAGCCTTGTGTCTAGCTGCCGGCTCCCCTGCCAGTTACAGTTAATCAAACATTGACACCCACCGCCAGAAAGATTTCTTCGGCCTTATCACTTTCTCAAAGCAGAAAGCAAATGCTTGAACCTCTCCCTCCCTTGAATGCTTACGTACTTGAGTGACCCCAGCTAGAGAAAGTAAGGAAGGAAAAAAAAGAAAGACTATTAAAGAAAGATGTGGCAACGTTTGGGTCGAAACACACAGAAAACTGCAGGATGTTCCTTCCAGATGTTTCTGGTTTAGACATGAACAGAGGTTGAGAAAATGTCTTAATGTTCTGGACCCAAGAATGGACAAAAGTTTTGTCGCATGCCTATAACTGACTTTCATTATTACAAAAATAAATATATTGAAATATTGTATAAATTTACTGACTTAGAGACATACATAATCAAATGACGGACTTTTGAGAAAAAATATTGTTCTGATGTGTAGCTAAATGAGGGCTATATTTGGAAAAGTATAATTTTTCGTCGACATAATATTATAGGTTCAAAAATTTACCAAGTAGTACACTTCCCTCGTTTTACCTCGGAGAGTGATATTTTCGTAACACAATGAGAACTATTAATCCTAATTTTGATTTTCGTTAGTAGATGCCGCACACGGAAGGAATATCTTCGCGAATTATTCGGTAAATATTCTTCAAAGACATGAGACAATACTTTTGTACACAGCTGTACATTCTTCGAAAATCAATACGAACGGCCAACTTCACTGTAGAGTCAAACCATCTACAGAAACTGTAGTAATATTAGCAGCCGCTAATCGTGCAGAATATCCTAGCTTAAATTCATAGAAGAAAATTGCGTTCTCCATGTTCCAGTTTGCTGCCACCCGGGAAAATAGAGATACACCTACTGACGCAGGCTAAGAAAATCACACTATAACAGTTATAACTACATTATGACGTATATGACTTTCTTGGAAGATTCCATTTTGTGTCGGTGGGGTTTATATGACCACTGCTTAAAATTGGGCATTGTAATTGCGCGGACCCAATAAGAGATTTTGCAATTCATAAGTAAACGCAGTAAAATGATATCAGCCTTCAGACATGTGAAATCATATCCATGTGATTGTTATTATGTTCTGTTATTGTGTTAAATTTGCAATGCTTTGTAATATTTATGTGGGTATGAAATGTATATGGATAACTATACTAAACGCTGTTAAGAAATTAACATAGGAATAGCAGTGTGTGAATTGTGCACTAACGTAAGTAGTACATAAACTCGTGCATGAACATAGAACGAGTTTAAGACAGTTTCTAGAAAACGAATTCTTGGTCTTCGAATCCGACGTCCATCCCAGCGTACGAGTGACTTGCACGAAACTAACTAGAAAATTGAAATTTTGCAATACTGTATGATATATGCCTACGTAAACCAGTATCCATGACAACATTGCAGTAGCCTTCAAGTGTTTTGACCAGTGTGGTGAAGATTATAGTACCGATAAGGAAGATTCATAATACTATAAGAAAGTTAAAATTATTGTGTCTGTAACTCACCTCTTGATGTGGCTCAGTTCCTACAAGGAATATGCAGTCGCTCCATTGCGCAGTGTCGAGCAAATGTTTACCTCTTTCGGATCTGGATTTCAACGTCTGCCAGTAAGTCCCTTCCATTTTCAATCTGTTTTAAAAGAAGAAAGTGAAGAGTTAACGGTGTACTCAGAAGATTAATTGAAATTTCACTGGAGTATATTTATTTGTTGAACTTGCATTTGAGGGGTGTAAGGGGGGAATTTGATGACTGTCAAAATTCGCAGAGCTGCAACATTTGATCCAATATAATATTTAAGAACGGTTGAAGCATCTTTGTGCTGGTAGTTTCTGAAGCTCACCAATAGGTAGTTAGTTACCCATAATAAGTAAATGCAGATTTTACAGGCGGATATCGATATTAAACATAATTTTCACATTATGTTGGTTTTGAGGATTATCAAGTTTTTCCCCCCACACTCCTCATTTATGAACTGTGTTGAACCAGATGCTCATCAGGAATTCCTCCAAATCATGCAATGTAGGGCTGCGTGTCATCCCTCCAAATTGTCGAGTATTCAACTCTAACTAGATTATTTTTTGTGGTTAAAAACCGAAAGATATTTCGCAAAAATCCACTTACACCCCTCCAATTATTTTAGACGTACATCCCTAGAACTGAATTTTGGATCTATGCTTGAGACCCGGTCTGACTCAATGACCCGCTTTCGGCGCGGTATCCTGAAGGTCGAAGCCGAGCTTTTAATTCTTACATTATTGTACACTGTTTCGTTTCAATGAAGTGTTTCCTTCAGCGGTGACCGAGACGAGGCATGTTAGTCCCCAGAGCACGAAAAATACGGCGCGGAAAAGGTCATACGCGATCATCAGGTACCAAAGCCGGTCATCTAGGTCAAGACCGGCTCAAGTTTCGGATCGGATCACCTATGTCCAGGTCAAGTCGGGTCATCAAGTGATTCGGTTTCAGTTCTGCTTAGAAATGTGAAAAGTATAAACCACAGGTGCTTGTCTAACCCACAAATGATAATTAAGTTGAATTGGTTATTTAAGAAAACATATATGTACCATTGTAATCTTATGGTCGTTTCTGAAATAACCGATTCAATTGTATTAACAACTTGTAGCCTGAAGATATTATAAAGGTCACACGAAGATAAAGTTGCAATAACGTCTTACAAAGAAAAAAGTACTAGTCTTGGTGAAGACGAAAAAAAACTGCAATCACAAGTTCGAAACGTCGAGAGGAAAAGAATAACGGAAAAGTTGAGTTGATTCAGAAAACTTAATACTTCATAACTTATAGGTAGAGTAATTTCAAGGATATTTCAAAACTTGGAAACTAGAAGCAAATAAAAGTTGACGATCGTAACTCGATTGCAAACTTTTGAGAGAAGTGTTGACATATAAAGTTAGATGGGAAGCTTTTCAACTGGAAAATGATATAGCGTCTCTCAATATTACGTCATCTACAATATTGCATTCCTAACGTGCAACATTCTACAAAATAATATAGTATGAAGTTGGTCAAAGTACGTGAACAAAAGCTTGCTTTAGGGAGAGCAATAAACCGTATTTAATGTATAATATCATCAAATAAGGTGGTTGAGTGTCTGCCCTCTATGTCAGTCAAGCAAACAAGATATTGAGAGTTCAAGCAGACCATGCATCCTGAAACTTGTATTTGTAACGTTCTCACGGTTGATGAAGTTGTATTTTTACGACGCAACACTCGAAGCTTTAAACCTTCGATTTTCACCAAATTTTGCTATAATGTGGATGATGAGCTATGAAGAACTTCAAATATTATAATGGTAAGACATTACTCCATCATATTGTATAAGGTATTGATGTTTCATCTCAGGCCAGCTCATCACATGGCTGAAAAACCTTTCCTACAATGAAACAGTAACTGAAGTGGACGAGTAGTTAGCGCGTTCGCTTTCCGTGCGCGTGATCACGGGTTCAACTCCCGCCTGTGTCCACTGAATGCAGTGATTCGGAGCTTATTTGACCAAAAACTGTAGGTCTCATCCTTAAAAGCTCAGCATCAGTTCATTTAGGACGTTAAAAATAATTTTGGTTCGGTTATTGATATTTGGAAATTTCAAAATCCATTGCTATTTTATTATTTTCTTCTACACGAAACCTTCGTACAGAAATTTTCGCTGTTTGTGTAACTTTTTGCATGGGTGAACTATTCCCTCTTTATTCGTTTATATACATTTCACAGCCATATTCAATCCACTACTAGATGAAGCCTCTCCCGGATGTAGGAGTTCGTCTACTGCTTCCAAACTGACCAGACGTGTTGGGAGAGAAGAGTCGAAGATCTCAACACTGTGACCATCACTGTATTTTATTCTCAGCAGCTCCCCAAATGAATCACGATGCTGGGTGGGTACCGTTCCAGACCCTCTAGCTTTGGAAAAAAGTCTCTTGGCAGAGACAGAAATCGAACCCTCCACCCCACGATTAACAGTCAATGACGGTAACTACTAACCCAGGTTCACATTGCGACTATTACTGAGATTCAGATTGTGAACCTGGAGTAGTAGAGAAAATTTCTGAATATTCTTTGCTTGAATATTTTTTAGAAGCTGAAAGGTTTCTGATTTTTGTTAGTCATATTCCATTGAACCCAGTTTACTGAAGTTTCCAAACAACTGGCCGAAAGTTTTTAACAGTGTGTAATATTACACTGACAAAGATGGCTCTGTTAATTCAACACTTTCTTTTTTATGTCCCAGGGCGACCACCATGTTTTGGTGTTAAATAAACTCCGTTTCTTGTCTGATTTCGGTGAATCAACACTGTGATAATACTTGTATGTTGATGAATCAGCATTGACAAAACATCCTTTGTGCTGAATCACCGAAATCAACAATATTTGGTGTGTTGATTTAAAATAAACAAATAGTGGGCGCCCTGGAACACCGAAAAGTGTTGAATTAACATAGCCATTTGTTGTTGCACATTTAACTTACTTTTGAATACTCTTTTCAGTCTTGATAAAAATCTCTTCAAGAAGCTACTAGATAGTGACAGTTTTTGTTATCTTAATTTTCTTTTAATCTCTCAAACCTGATACTATTGTTAACAGATGATTTAGAACGTTTTATAGTAAACCTAATGGTAGGCAAGATAAATCCTGATTCGTCCGCTAAAACTTTTCTTATTTTAAACAAAGTGTAGAGGGGAAATTAATAAGACAATTGTCCGATTTGTGAAGGATGAACTCGAAGCTTTAAGCCATAATATACCAATTAACTTGATGGAACATTTAGGATATATGTAGTCGATTTGAACAACGAACATTTTACAGCTGTGGTCAGGCCTAAACCATTGTCGATTCGTTGCCTCTGGGTCTACTTTGTCAGTGGGAGATAAGCAAAGTGTTTTCAATCATTCTAAAGTAGCTTCTGATATTGCGTACATGAGAATAATTTCAGCTGAATTCTATAAAACATTATGAAGCTGGAAACTGATGGACTATCTCTCCTGGAAACTGTGAAAATTAGGAAGAAATCTAAGAAAAATTAATATAATGTTTGGGAGAAAAATTCGTGCAAAAGTGTTTTAAAATTTGAAGTAGTTCTGGTAAGAAATCCTGGTTATGAAAGCTTTGTAGTTCGCAGACTCTCAGCAAAGTTAAGGTTACTCTTCTGGAAGATACTTTATCAAGTCCTTGATGAAGTTCCCCCTGTGACGTCCTATGCGTTAGGATCTTTTCTTTCTTTCTCTTTCTCTCTCTCTCTCTCTTTCTCTCTCTCTCTCGTTGTGCTTACAAAGACGTTCTGTTTGATCAGTGACAAAATATAGCACCTAAATACTTGCTTGTCAGACGCTCTAAGGATCAAAATGATGAACTCCCAGATGATGTGTTCAATGCACCATGTTCATTAATTCCGTCGATGTGTTGTGTTAAGCTGTTTCGTTTAAAAGTCATGCGCAGCTAAAATTGCATTTGATTACATGAAACGAAAAAATGACAAAGAATATGTACGGTAAGTGACATTTAACAGCATTTTCTGCAGAGTAAGCTTAAAATTTTATAGAACATCATTTAAAAAAATGGTTGACTTTTTGTAAACATTATCTATCTAAGATTTTCAGCATGTACGTCCTATTTAATGATAATTCATTTAATAATGTTGAATATAATCTCTTCTTTAACTAGTTTTCATAGACATAGCAGTCTTTCTAAGTAGAATTCAGTTCTAACCACCCGTACCAAATTGAATATTCATAAAGTACCAGAAGATAAAATACGGAAGTTTATGGCCATTTATTTAACTTAGATGATTTTTGTACAGATAATTTGGTTAAAGAGGCAATGTATAAAAGTGCTATCAAAATAGTTAAAATTACGATTAGGCATTGTTAGAATTATGTTAAGTATTTTTAGGTCCCTTGATACCATAGCTATTGCTAACAATAAGGGATCTGATATTTCCCCTTTGTCTGTCACCAGAAACAAGTTAGTGAGATCTCTAAACTAACAGTAGGTGATTCTGCGGATTGTTAACAGGCTGGTCTCTGGTGAGAGAAAGCGAAACTTGCTGCATTTTGGCTCCATCACATTTTATTAATAGACTGTCTAGTTTGGAATATGATGGAGACCGCCATCTTGGACGTGTCACTACTGGCTTGTTACGTAACACGTGCAGGGTAAGTACAACGGCCAAACCACTGTTCGCAAGGACGTAGCGTGGGGCAGTGGTAAAAGCATCAGGTATACCTGATTCTTTGGTCAGTATCATAGAACTTGTGTATAAAAACAGGCAAATTAAATTACGATTAAATGGAAGAATCTCCCCTGGCTTTAAAATGAAGAAAGCAATTTCACAAGGTGGCACAGAAAGTTCATTCCTTTTTACGGTTGCTTTAGCGCCATTTATTATGAAAACATATTCTATGATTTCGTGTAATTCTGGTACCTTTAAAATGATGTCATACATTGATGACATTTCTTTTGTAATTCGGTCGACAGTAGAAATGTTTAACATTAAAAATCTGTTTTTCCAATATCAAAAAGTAGCAGGAATAGAGCTTAATCTCACAAAATCCAAAATTCTGTGTTTTAAGGAGAAACAGATGACATTATCAAGGTTTTTTTTTTTGTTTTTTTTCAATGACTAATCAACATAAAATATTGGTTTTTCTTTGGTAAATAACAATTAAAAAAACAATACAGCTCAATGAGTCACTTGTCCTCAGAAAAATATGTTCAGTACTTATAAATCATAAGTTCAGTTTCAATAATATTATTGACAAAGTGAATTTTGTTAACTCTTTTGTTTTAAGTAAGTGTTATTACTGGATACAGATATTATTACCTTTCGCTCAACTGTTTTGGGCCACAATAAACAAAAATGATAGGTTATTTTTTGTGGCAAAGCTTTCCTTTACGCATTAAACGCCACTAATTCACCCTTCCTTATACAGATGGTGGTTTACGTTTAAAAGACCCACAATTACAAGGACATGCTCTCAGGTTGCATCATACTTTACAAATCATTTGTGAATATTATGAAAAATTTTCATATGGTCTTTTTCAAAATGTTTTATCTTTAATTGAGCTAACAGCGCCGATGAATAGGCATAAATGGAAGCACATAATTCCGTATTTAAATAACATTTTTATAGATATAACATATGCTCTGATTGAAAAAAAAAATAGAAAATCTGTCCACCAAAAATCTGTATCACGAAATTGCAAAGACACAAAATTTGTCTGTAAGAATTACTGAAAAAATATAGACAATATCAGTGGCCTATGATTTGATTCAGTCCACTCTAGCGCAATTAAGGAAAGAACCTTCTCTTCATCAAACCTGGTATTTTATTGTTAATGAAAATTATCCCACCGGTAACTTATTATACAAACATGGTGTTATTCAGGATTGTAAATGGAAAATGTGCGGCGATCAAACATAAACTTACAAAATGTAAACAAGTAAGTAATATGTGGAAGAAATATTTAAATATTTTTGGTAGGATTATAAGACCCCATAGTTTAGATTTTACTAATCTCATTTCGTTACCATTATACGCATATTTTTGTCCAAAAAAGCGTAATCATTTTATTTGGTTAACAGCTACAACTTTATATATTATATTGGACTTGAAGTATACAGATTCTGTTGAACTGTATAAAAATACTTTATTGTTAAAAATTTTTGAAATCTCACACGAATGTCGAATAAAAATATATGCTAACTATCAAAGGGCTTCTGATATTAAGTTGATATGTTGTTTCTATGTAGGAGATAATGTATATGAATCATCTTCGAGAAATAATAAAAAAGAGGTAAGACGTTGGCTTACTGAATAGAAAAACCGGGTTCGAATCCCTGCGGGGGGAAGATTTTTTCTTTCTTTTTTTTTAAATATATTTTTATGTGTTGATATCTATTATTAATAATTCCTTTCTTGTATTTTTCGTAGATTATCTTAAATTAGTGACCATGGGTTCGTGGAGGTTAGGTACGATTACGTGCGGTCTTTACATTTTCCGTTCTCATATTCCGAACTCGATGCCGACGTATTTTAATTGATTATAACGGGACTGTATTTTTTGAGGGAAAATTATTAAAACAGAAGATCAAATTATTTAATTTATAAATTGAGAAAAACAATTCTTGCTTTTTAATATTAAAAAAAAAAGAAAAATGCAAAGAAAGAAATAATAATGTTGTGACTGTGTTTTGAAGGTAAATGAAAAACAATTTTTAAAATTATGACATAAACAAACTATAAATAATAATAACAAGTATTATTATAATTATTTATTTTATTATTATTATTCCCTCTGTTCGTCTGTCCGTGACAATAAATCTCATGAGCCACAGTATTTGACGAAGCTGAGGTGTCGTTGGGACGGTCTTCACTATACCAGCTCAGAGACACTGCAATCGTATTGATCGGTGCACTGGGTCCCGAGACAATGCGGGTGTCCAAGTCCTACAACACTGCCATATAGGAGCGTATCGGGTGCAATGGTTACGGGCGTAAGTGATAGTGCAAAATGGCGGCTTAAGACAATTTGGGTAAAGGTATAACAGAAACACGTGTAGACTTTTGTGATGGCAACCATGGCAACATTTCAGTGATATACGGATATACGCAGTTGAAGCTGCATTATCAATGGACCCTCGGAGCCGTTGCGATTATTGGTATGGCATGTTACATGTACAACGTTGCGATTATTGGTATGGCATGTTACATGTACAATTTTGGCTACATACTATGGAATTTCATACTACACATAAATCCAGACTCTACTCATTACTAGCTTTGAGAATTTTTCCGCGGAGAGGTGTATATTTCTTTTTCTGTGTGATAATACATTTTGAGTCTTCTCTGAAATGAAAACTGGATCACCCTTCCAAAGATCACAACAGTGTCTGTGAATGTAACAACGCTCTCATAACTTAACAATTTCTTGCTGTGATATCTCTACAACATATAAAAATATTTCGTACTACTGCTTTATTTGAAACTAGTTTTGTTTTATTGTCCAATAACTAAATTTGTAGAACAGTGACCATATTACTAAAAGATAATGATATGATTAGTCGTGATGTTTGCAAAATGATTGGCTCATTGCTGCTCTCAACGTATATCACTAAACAGATCGTAGTGCAACAGTGGTCCTTCCCACGTTATACTACAAAATACTGACAAATTGTTTCATTTAGCACAGCAAATTTCTTACTAACAGTCAAAATTTTAATATAAAATGGTTGGTTTTGATACCCTATGCAATTATTTTGTTTGACGAAAGCTTTGAAAAACCTGAGTTTTTTAAATTTGTCTCCATTTTCTCTGTTTCTCCGGAAATAGTGGTTGGTCTATTGATAAACGAAGCATTTTAATTCTACTGATGATTACGAATGTTTATCATTAATGCAGTCAACGTGATTACGGTAGAAATACGTTTATTTAACTTACAATTGATAAGCTGTAGTCACCGGTATTACTTTAGCAGGGTTGATTGATTTAATTCAGATATTTTTTTAATTAAATCAGTGATTTAAATTATTTAAAAAACTTCCTTTTTTAAAAAATAGAAATAAAGCGCAGTATTTTTAATCATTTTATAATTTGAATCATATATAAGCTTACATTTTACTCCTAATATGATGATAGGCTCGTATGATGTAAACCAAAACCATAGTGATCGACCTAGAATTTTAACGAATTATCCGATTGGTTCATTTTGATTGGCGAAATTAAGAGAACGTAGGAACCCAATTCACTTTATAAGTTTACAGTTTGTATTACAGATATATTTGTTTTTGTAATATGTATGAAAACGAACACACAGAAAACAGAAAATCCAGCTTTTATTTACAAAAAAAAAATGTCGTTTGGTAACATTACGTACTTTGTATATTTGTATAAAATTGATTTTTTCAGATTGTTCAAAAACAATTTGCACTCAATTAAATTATAAAGGTTACCTAAGTGTATGTTGAAGGATGAAAATACAAAGCTGCGTATCCACTATTGATTTGACCGCATTAAATAGCTCTCATTGAATTGAATTTCATCTAAAGCCTTTAGGCAACTTTGGATCAGACCGAATGGATGATGGTGGAAGAATTGGTGGAATGAAGAAAGTGGGAAGAAACGAGAGAACCATGAGAAAACCCACCCACATGGTTTTTGTTCACCACAAAGACCACATGGCATGAGCCGGGATCGAATCGGGAACCTCACGGACCAGAGGTGAAGGCTGTACCACTGAACAACCGTACCTCCAAATTAGCTCGTATTTGTGGAGTATTTTCATGGGGTGTACGCAAATTGAAAGTACAGTTTTGACGGCTGAAAACTCTAAGTGAAATAAACTAAAATTTAGTCAACTTAAATCCTATAAATATTTCGTTAGGAAGATGTAGCGTGGAGTAAAGAGGCATTTGCGATTATAAAATTTGCAATTACTCAGGAAGAAAGGAAGATACAGACGTCATTTTAGAAGGAAAGCTGATACGTAGAAACATTGTAAATTGTTTATTTTTCTAATTACGGTATATACCCCTCTGAAATCCCTTTATTCATCGTGTATCGACGAAAGTAACGTAAAACTTTCCTACATGTTAACTTCCCTTGGTAAAACATACCATAAGTAGACTAAGTAACGCCATAACTTCCTTTCTTTTCAAAATTATTACAAATTGTTGTAATTACCTATTTTCCGTGGCTATCTTCCGTAGAGAACACCACATATTTGTGAATTTTACTTTCGTTTTCATTTGCTAAGATATTTGAAAAAGAAAAGGTAACTTAGTAGCTGTTTTCAGTATCTCAAATTATTTAAATCAAAATTTTTGATTTAAATAAAAAAAATCGTGATTTTTTTAACTCTGCTTTAGCTGCCGTCGGTTACTCCTTTTTTAAACCGAATATCTCATAGTTAATTCAAATTATATTTACTAACAATTTACTAACAGAGATTAGGAACTTTAGGGTAGTTTATGTAGTCTTGGGAACGCTTTAAAAATTACCGGCACTAATTACACTGCAAAAACAATACCCTTTTAGCTGTTTTTGTGTAATGAATTAAAACAATAGTCAAATAATGAACAAATTGTTGGATTTTAAACTAAACTAATTAAATTAAGTCGCATAAATGTATTAAATCTTTTAATATAAATTTTATGTTATTATTGTTCCAAGATTTATACGATTGTTCTTTACCTGTTTCATAGCAACATAAATTAACGAATCCCTTGTTTGTCAATAGGAACAGGAGATATGAAAATGAATCAAATGAATTCTGTATTGAATCCAATGAACCGTGTACGCGTTAAATTATAATAGAGCCGGCAAAACTATTCTCTCTCTCTTCAGTGTAACATTCAGTGTCGTGGAAAATTATTAACTCGTTAAAAAATGACAGTTCTCATCCAAATCTACAAGATCTAAAGGCATTTCACACAGTGGTATATAGTGGCTGAATATCACTGATATTTATCAAAAGTAGTCGACTAAATATAGTGAATTTAACACTGCAGTGGTCGCGTAGAGCACAATAGTGCCCCATCTAAATTTTGCATATGCTTGGTACCAATTTTAATATTTAATGCTAATTTTAGGTTAATTTGGATTAAAGAAAGGTTTTACACTGATTTACATATAAAACAAATATAATGTGCATTAGAATGCCTTTAATATTACTGTACTTTTAAATTTGCCATTTTATATACATTAATATTTTTTTTTTTTTTTTACATTATTGTATTTGTAAATTAGTCAATTTCGAGTAAACCTAACCATAAAGTGAGATGATAATTATAAATCTAAGCTTTCATAATAATTTTGAACTTCCTTAAACTCAGAATTAGCGCAAAAGTAATACTAACTATGTGTAAGTGAATACTGAATTTGAAATAAAAGAACCTTGCTTATGGGATTTTGCTCCAAAACGTCCTTTTATTTTTAAAGTAGAACGAAAAATTAAAAAAAATATATATTTTCTTTTGAGCGTCATGAGTGATGGATAGACAGCCTTTAAACAGGGGGTGTCATATATAATAAGGATATAGGATTCTCAAATTTAAACAATTGTGTTTTTTTATTCAAATATAAACAAAATTAATTAAATATATTTAAAAACTCATGAACTAGGAGTATGTGACTAAAAGCATACATCGTCTCACACAGGCAACGGTTTGTTGTTTTTTTTAAAAAAAAAGGTATTTTGATCTAGTGGAACGGATGTTTACCTATTTCTTTCGTTAACTTTAAATTTTCTACGGGCCACACAGATCAAAATACTCTAAAAATGAAACTAGGTTCCGCATACAATAGCCAGAGGGCAAGGTCACTACTAAATCTAGCATCGGCTCTCGTAGTCACACAAACCGGCTGACAACGTCAAGCCTGAAAAAAAACCAAACAGCGTTATCTTTGTTAAAGTGTATAAAAGCCGCCATCTCTTTGCCTCAATCTCTAAAACATCTTACAGCTCTTTCAATTCTTTAAATTACTGTATCGTTAGGTTTACTGCAATTCAATCCAGTATGACCTCACCAGGTTTGTAGAGTAAACCATCAGCTTTGCTTGTCATACCTCACCATGATCGAATTGCTGTTAATCAGTGGTGCACTTCTACAGAAAAAAGTGCCCTGGCGGCTTTATGTTCTGCTCTAAATATCAATATACATACAACTTTCAAAAAAAGTGCCCTGCTGCCAGGGTTGGAACACACCACTGCTGTTAATGTAAGTATGCGAAAACTTCTCAGTACTTTTGTCTTACAAAGCTAATGAACTACTCAAAACAGATATCTGGAGAAGGTCTCCAGTATGGCAATACACATGTATTCATTCCAAGCACTCTCGACACACTTCTTTGGTGATCGGAACACACCCATGTCTGCCACTTGTTGCACGTTTTCCTTGTTGTTTTGCTTCTTTTTCTGCCATAGATGTAACGCCGACCAGTGTTTGCTGTCTTTGGCGGTGGAGGTTGTAGTGGATACTCTTCTTCCAGTTGTAAAAGCAGTTTACCTCCTGCACTTTATTCCTCTTGGTATCAGTAACGGAAATGGTCGCGTGGAGCACAATGGTGCTCCAATCGTGCAGTTTGCGAAACAATCATTCGTGAAAAATAAACAGTGAACTATGAGACGGTTGAAACTCGGCTGACTGGTTACACATAGAATAGAGAGAAGGTAGATGATCGCTCAAGGTCAAATGTCTTACCAAATATCGTCTGCAATCAAAACAAAACACGCGACCACTGGAGTGTTAATGAAATCCTTACTCATTCCATACAGTCTTCAATCTTCCAATACCAATATTCGTTATTCGTGCGTGACTGATCAACTAAGATAATTAATACTAAACTAACTTCATAAGTACTAAATAGTTTTAGCCATTAACTCATTGCCTTCACTGATATTTAACTAACTAACTAACTAACTCTATGGCTTATGGAACTCGCAAGTTCATCGCCGCAGCAACAAACGTTCGCCATTGGATTCTATCCTGGGCAGTATCAAGCCAGTTTTCATCACGAACACCTATTTCTCGAAGATCTCTTCTAATATTGTCCTCCCAACGACGTCTCGGTCTTCCCAATGGCCTCTTTCCATCGGGCCTTCCAACCAGGATAGAATATAATCTTCGTTTTTCCCCCATCCGAACTACTTGCCCTGCCCACCTTAGTCGTCTTGATTTCATTATTTTTACAACATCTGGTGAATCGTACAGTCCGTGGAGTTCTTCATTATGCAGTCTCCTCCACTCTCCAGTCATCTCGTCCCGTTTCGGCCCATATATCTTTCTCAAAACCTTATTTTCAAATACACGTAATTTATGTTCATCTGCTCGGGTCGTACTCCAACTTTCGCAACCGTAAAGTATTACCGGAAGAATAACCGTTCTGTATATTTTTAATTTCAATTTCCTTGATATTAATCGCGATGTTAGAAGTTTTTGGACTGAGTAGAAACATGCGTTCCCCGATACTAAGCGACTTTTTATTTCTTCCGTGACCCCATTTTTGCTTGTTACGTATGCTCCCAAGTATTTAAATTTGTTTACTTTCTCTATGACCTCATCCCTAATTCTTATGTTTTTAATTCCTTCATTCCCTGTGCTTCGGCTTGTTATCATGTATTTTGTTTTATCTATGTTTACCTGTAGACCTATCTCATCGCACGCTTCTACTAAGACATCGGTGTTGCTTTGTAGTGCATCTATATCGTCCCCTATTAAATCTACATCATCCGCGTATACAAACAGTTGATTCAAACCATTCAATGATAGTCCCTTCTTGTCGCCTTTAATTTTTAAAATCGCATATTCTAACGCGAAGTTAAACAGTAGTGGTGACAAGGCATCGCCTTGTTTCAATCCGTTGCGAATCTTGAAACTATCTGACATATTATTACCTATCCGTACTCTGCTTATGGGGTCGCTGAGACACATCCTCACTAGTTGGACCAATTGGACCAAGTCCTGATATAATTTTAAAAAATCAACATTTTTTTTTATAAATTACTATTGCATTAGTTTTACGTTGTGTTAGATTAGATTACTTTAGACACCAATTAAAGTGTGATTATTCGTTAAGAACGTCTTTCAGAATAAGTGAGTTGTTTCAATAGTTCTGATATTTGGAGCAGTGAATACAAACTGTGAACCGTGTACCCGTTAAACTTTTTATTTTTTACATTCTTTTCTTTAGTTCACAATGGTTCGTGGTGTCCTCAAATCTTGCAACGTTAATTTAACTCATTTCTTGACGTATACAATGATGAAATTTTGCACAGCGACATAAATCGGATGACAATACAATATCCTATTGTTACTTACAAATATTTTTATATATTGATCTATTTTAAAAACAATATTTTTTTTATCTGGACTTCTTTATCCTAAAAAGTAATTTAAAAAGGATTTTTTTTAAAAAAAACATGCTTTTTATGCAAGGAAAAATTGACTAAATAAAAGTAAAAAATAATAAATTTATGAATCGGAAATCAAAACGTGGGTGCTCTTGTTTACCTCATCATAAAATCATAATATCTAAGAGCACCCACGCTTTTATTTTCCGATTCAAAAATATATTTATTACTTTTTAGTCTGTTTTTCTTCGCTTAAAATGGCGTATGTTCGTTTTAATTATTTTTTTTAAATCCTTTTTTATTTTATTTTATTCATTATTCAGTTTATTCTTTTCGGGTTATTCCGACCGGTGCTCATACTTTTTCTCCAGCTAATATTTTGTGGCCCAAATTCTAAAGTGTTCTGCAACTAGCCGAATTCAGCTGCGGTGCAGGCTAGTATTTATTTTAGGATAAAGAAATCTGTAATAACAAAACATTCAAATATGTTTTTAAAATATATACATATATAGAAATATATGAAAGTAACAATGGAATGTCGTATTATCATTCGACTTACGTCGCTGTGCAAAATTTCATCATTGTATGACGTCGGTAAATGAGTTAAATTAACGTTGGAAGATTTGTACCAGAGATGAAACATGATTACAGAGTAAGTTAATAAAATGCGTGTAATAATAATAATAATAATAAACAATAGCCTGAAATTGAGTGATTGCAGAACACTTTAGGATTTGGGTCACAAAATATTAGCATGAGAAAAAGTATACCAATACCGAAATAACTCGAACAAAAATAATAATAAAAAAAACTTTTTACAGACCTTCTAACACAATTCGTACTAAAAAGTGAAAACTAATTTTGTTTAAGCATGACTAAAAACAAAAGCATGAGGCGCACCCATTCAAGAATGTATAAAGTAACTGTATATGAGAGAGCGCCCCATGCTTTTCTTTCTAGTTATGCATAAACAAAATTATATTTTACTTTTTAGTATGGATTGTTTAAGAAAAGTATGTCGTCAAAAAGTTTATTATTTTTTTCGGAATAAATTAACAGTTCTGTTCCGAAAAGAGCACCGACGCGTACTAAAGAAATGCCAAGGTATGTCTACGGCTGAAGCACCTTAAGTATAAGGGATAAAGTCCCTTCGTGGACACACTTTTGGGAAATAGCTGCAAGGGCTTTCTCGAACACCTCGTTCAGTGATTCCGGCAGACCCTCACTGTGGAGGGTGTCACCCCCCGAAATCCTTGAGAACACCCCCAACTTTAACAATTTTGCGGTCACAAATCGATAGAAACCGTGTAAAACTCCACTTACAACCTCCCAATTTTGACTTTACACCCCCCAAATTGAAAATCCTGGCGGAATATCTGACCTCGTTTAAGGTTTGCCTTACATGTTCTATTCTATAGATCAATATCATAGTTCTTGAATACTGGACTGTCTGGTGAATTAACGATATCAACGTTAGAGCAATATAATTTCTATTTCATTTATTGGATATAATTTACAAGACAATCAAATGGGTCCCTAAGCAGCTTTATGTGCTATGTACAAGGGGGCAACGAGTTTTTGCAGGTCTTTTATGTGAGAAATATTACGAAACTGCTACTAGTGATGATGATGATGGGTGTTCTGGCTGAAGGCTATCCTATGACCCGAAGGTCCCTGGGTAAGGTGAACCGATAGTGGTTTGCCATTGCCTTCCATCCTCAGGACGTGACCAACAGCTTAACGTGGGCTCCGAAACACTTGTGTAACTCCCTACCAGTAAAACTCGACATTGTGAGTTTTTTTCAGTCGATTAGTCTAGTACTTGGCGTCTCTTTAGTATACATCGGTCGTTCCATTTGGAACCAGAAATGGAACAGTCACAGGTGGAGTCAGGTTAAACGTGGTGTGCATCGCATATCATGAAAAAAAAAATCTAACCTGGCTTTTTCTATACCCGTCTTCGTTCGCTATCGCTCACTTAACATATACTGTCCATGATTTTTGTAGCAAAAAAATCGGTGGTGATATGGAAATAAACATGTCACTATGATGATTTCGATTCACGATCCTGTGACTTATTTAGTTCCGAAAACTCACGCCCGACGTTAGCTGAAGTAAAACCCACTATATCTAAAGAACAGTTATCCGGAAGGATCGACTTGTTTGTTAGTTTGGGCTAGTAGAAGTTATGTTACAATATGTTTTGTTAACTTGATTTCAAAGAGAGATTATCAGAAACGAAATACTGTAACTGTCTTTCTACTTCCTTCAATTGGACTTTACGAATAGAGACGCAGTAACTCACCAGTGCACACGGAATACTTTACAGTAATACTGACTGTAGCTTCGATTTCATGACAAACAAGTTATTATAACAAACACTTTTTTTACTTACATTTGTGTGAAATTATTAGATCATTTGGCAAACAAACTAGTAAAGCTCACTGAGTTAACATACACACGCACCACTCGTCACGTCTATTTTTAAACTTCACAACATATGGAGTGACACTGTAGCCAGGTAAAAAATTTTCTCTCACTGCTATGCCACAAGAAGTAACTGAGTTCACACAACCATTGAAGCGTCGTTACTCACCGTGAGTACTAGTCTCGCTGCAAAACGAGAGTATGCCAAAAGAGAAGCAAACAATACTTATATTAAATTCGTTAAATTGTGAACTTTTCTTATTCAATTTCAAATACGGTATTCAAATACTAATGTTTTAATTTGAATTCATTTGCGGCCGTAAGGCATCTTTGATTCAGGCCGGGTATAGGAAGGAGAGAGGATGAGGAAGGCAGCGGCCAGGTATTACTTAAAGTGCCATCCCGGTATTCACCTGGTGAAACTGAGGTAAAGTCTAGAAAATTTCAGTCAAGATGATCGACTGTGGAGTTCGAACTCACGTACGTACTACCTATTGCCGATGTAAGGTCCGCAACGTTCAAATATTTATTGTATGTCTTTACACCAACAAAACGCTTTAGCATATTAACCCAACAAATTTATGGCCTGTTAAAGTAAAAGGTGATATCAATGCCAGAGCTGAAATCGTTTCACTTTTGGTGACCCAGCCTGACCCCAACATAGGTGACCCGATTGACCCGGTCTGTGAAATATAATTAACTGGAAATTTAGGCGTCGTATTTTTCGTGCTCTGGGGCTAACATATCCATTCCTGGTCATCCCTGAAAGAAACACAGTTCAAACGCAAGGAAATAGTTTTAAAAATCTACTTTGTTCTCCGGGTTACCAGTCTAAATCGGGTCACCGGCTCAGGCCGGGTCTGAAGTCTAGACCCGGTGACCCGTTTCAGCTCTGGTTTTCAGCCCCAATTAAAGTATATTTCCCTGGTGTCACTGAAGCAAACAATGAGATAAACTTCTGTGTTAATAAACTTCAAAATGGCCTAATGTTGTTAAACGTAGGCTTATGAAAAGTGTCATTATACATGTTGACAAAACATTTGCTTGTATTTTTTTCGAGCATATTGCAGCAAAAATTTGAAACAATACTGGAATATATATTCTGAACTATATGTTTTTTTTTTAAATATATCTTTGATGGAAATGTTTACAAAATAACCTCTGATGTTAAAATTCTTGACACGATGAAATTTTTTTCTATAATTTTTCAGAAGGGAAACTGTTTCGGAAATAACGATTTTTTTTAAAGAATGTATAGAAAATATTTCAGGCTGTGTGAATTTGGTTGAATATAAAAATATATACATACAATGAACTTTATTATAGTATCTGGCAACCTATGACCAATGTTAGCAGTAATATTGCAAATTGATTAAGACAACACATGTAACTAACGTCGGCCCTTTTAGAAGTTTCTATTTGTGTGTGGGTGGTGTATGTGTGTGTGTGTTAAACTTATTGTAGTGTACTGTACCAAAAAAAATAGAGTAATTTATGTAGTAATTAATTATGCTAATATATTCTCCTTGTCTTGTTTTCTGTTTTTAAAGTCCAGAGTCGTTTGATGATTTCGTCGTTTTGAGACAGTCCTGACCAACAAGTGCACGCACAGTAATGTGACCTAATGTAGACTCACCCTTACTGTGTCATGCCAGCGAATTGAATTGAGGGAAACATGTGTAACCACTCATTCACTGGGGAACAGCATTGAATCGTTGTGTGACAGAAATCGAAAAAAGTTATATGAAACTCATTAAAGGTAGGCTATCTATAGATGCCATGGTCTTATCCCCAGCCTGACTCCACCTACAAGTCACGTGGTGTTAAAAGGATGCAGGCGTACTGTTGCAAATTTGGTTGCCTACACAATATCTGCTCTGCCACGGTATGTCGCGGCGACTTGGGTGGTGCATTCGTGTAGCTATATCTTGCGATGCTTTGATGTAATTTTCTTCGTTAAGTTTACTAAGTAGAGGAATAAAAACTTGTTTCAATTCTTCCCCTTTCTGTTAGCATGTGTTGTGTATGTCTCTCGCGCTGCCATAGAGTGTGTTATTGAAAAGGCAGTTGAATTTATCCGGTGAGGTATTCCTTTAGTGCAGTGATTCTCAAACATTTTTGGCCACGGAGCCCTTTTGACCCAAATACTAGTACCCGAAGCCTCAACATACTTCACTAGGCCCTGTTTTATGTATAATGCATACGAGTCAATGACCCAACCTCACAGTCCAGTTCAGGGGACACCAGCTCAACTCAGCAATGGGGAGGCACGCGAGTTCGGTACTTCTGCCAGCCATCCTGACTGAGATTTTCCAAGGTTTCCCTCAGTCGAATGCCGGAATGGTATATTAATTAACTCTCTTAACGAACTTCTCAATCTAGCATCGGTAGGGTGGTTACGGAGGGATATCATTCTTCAGATGTTACGAACTTAGGCTAAATTTGCAAATTCACCTAAGAAAATTAAAACGAAAATTACATATCCAGTGGGGAAGTTCAGTACTGACAAGGGAACATTCCCACCCCTCATATCGAAACCACCCCTGAAAATTTGCACATGGAACGATAGTAAGGAGAAAACAGCGCATGCAAAATCGTAGCGGCTAATACAAAGTATAAGGGTCCTAAAACATCAAACGAAAATTGACGAGGACAGGCATAAGGAGGTCACCTAAGATGGAGTAATATGTGCGAAACGGGTCACCCAGGTCAAATACAGTTTGCACATATATTTAGTCAGTACATGTGCTGATATATGGAGATTAAAATCACTGTAATAGGGCAAACAGTGTTGCCAACCCAATTTAAAGTTATATGTTTTTCAAATGCAACTACGTCAGTTGATGACGAATATTAAATCAGCATGGAAAGGAAAAACAAACACGCCCACTCTCACCTGCCAGTGTTGCAAACTCTGGTCGCTATAGCATCAAAGATATGCAAAATAGTCCCAAATTCAGGAGCTTCTCATACAGTAATAACGTAATTAATATGGAAGGGAAACCACACATATAGAGATCGTAATGCCCCTGTATAGGAACAGAATGATCATGAACAGCGAACAATGACAACCAAAAGCAGCAGAGATTGACAATGTTCAATTATGTAATGCACTATATCTCGAGAAAGTTGTCAGATAAGTATCAAATGTAAGCATGTAGGTAAAGTGATGTAGACATGATTATGATAACGCCCTGTACGCGAATTCGAGATCTGAAGCCTTTTAGTAGATACAGGGATTTGTACTTTTACATGTATTTGGCAACACTGCACATATTACGGAAGCGATACCAACGGAAGTGGATGAATGTACACAATGAAGTGTGCTTCATGAATACGTACTCTTGTCTTGTATTATAGTTTGAAACCAAGGGCTGCAAGATACGCAGTGTTGCAAACTAATCACACTTAATATATCTCCTAAACCGCTTAAGATATAGAAAGGTATCAAATCGCATAGTCAAACCTCCCCTGAAATGGTTCACACAGAAGGATAGAAAAGAGAAAACGGTGCGCTCAACAAATCAGTTGAAGTTGAAGTTGAACAGTCACAAGTTGAAATGCCTTGTGTTATATATTGCTCAGGATGGCAACCGCATTCAGCACATATTGTAACTGCAGATATCCCGCATGCACATGTGGCTGGCAGATTGCCGGGATCATTCCAATCACGTAAATCCGTTCCGAATAACAGACACCCGATACCTTCCCCCATCCCTTTCCTAGGATGACGTGCGCGGGGGAACGTCATCCTGTTGACTCGAGATGCCCTTAGGCCGCAGATGCGAGAATCGGCCAACGTGCAAGAATGTGTCTAGATGGTTGTTGCAACCTGTATATACAGTATGTGATGTAAATATATAAGCTGTAAAAGTGTAGTTTTGACAAATCGTCTGTATTCTACGGAACAAAATAGTGTCACACGTCGTGTTGACACAGTTGCAATACAATGCCTAAAATACGTGGAGCCACGTTGTACGTACCATTTCTGTTTCACGTAGTGTGAGTCCCTTACACACTGTATTGGACATTCATGCGTTTGAACCAATGGTTTCTGATTATAATCTACCCGTACGCAAAGCGAACATAAGCAACAACAAATGTGTTGAATAGGACATTGCTTTACGTGCGCTATATGTGTTTGTTTCCCTGGAGGCTGCTGTCGACCTGTGCCGGACGAGTTACAGCAGCTGTCAGTTGCTGTCAGTGATCGTCAGCTGTCAGTTGTGTTCTTGTTAGTGAATGGGGGATCGTGTGTAGTACATTATGTCTTCCAGTGGCAAAATAAGTCCACTGAATGTCTTAATTCTTGCCATGAACTACTTTAGGAATAAGAATATAGTTGCAACAGAGGAGCCAACTTTACAGGAACATCAAAGCAGTGAATCTATTATTAATATATTAGAATCACATGAAGTAACGGAGTGCATGATCGTCGAAACTGC
This sequence comes from Lepisma saccharinum, assembly GCA_022664845.1. Classification (NCBI taxonomy): domain Eukaryota; kingdom Metazoa; phylum Arthropoda; class Insecta; order Zygentoma; family Lepismatidae; genus Lepisma; species Lepisma saccharinum. Next base: position 48,584 of record JAGDQP010010362.1, read on the forward strand.
AACCATACTTGATGCACCAAGGGAGGATAGTGACACAGATTGTGATAGGCAATGTGGTGCATCTTCAAGTGATACGGACACGGAATCTTCTGCAGTGGAAACAACTCCCACACAAACGTCATCTAGTTATGAACCTGCCAGTTCTCAAAGGAAGCCCCTGAATACTATTCCTCTGGAATATAAGCAGAAGGCAGTGGGGATGTGGTTAAATAAAGGTGGACGAAAGCGCTATTCTTTAAATACAGTGCGTAAATCTTTTAAACATGTTACGTCCGTGCGGCAGTTATATGAGTGGAAGCGACAAGTAGAACGCGGTGGGTTCGTACGCACAGATCAACATGTCTTGCATGACAAACTATTTGCTCGTTTCGTTGATGCCCGGAAACAAAAGCTAAATGTATGTGAACAAGATCTCCGTGAATGGGCTCTGAACATTGCAGCTTCACATGGCAACACGAACTTTCGTGAATCGAGTAAATTTCTGGTAACATTTAAGAAACGTTTCCGAATTCGCAGTCGAAAAATCACAAAATTTATAGCTAGCACGTATTTACGGTCAAATGCCGCATTAGCAGATGCAGCAAATTTGTTTGTTAACAATACGAGGGAGAAGCTCGCAGCATACAATCCGTCATGTGTATACAATACTGATCAGTCTGGCTTCGAACGGGAATTTCGTACTAAACGTAAGCTGTCGTTCATGGGAGAAAGGCACACAGAAACAATCGCCCAATCTGTCAGTGCATTAACACACTCCTACACAATTATGCCTACAATCAGCATGGACGGTACATTGTTTGATTACTTATTTGTTGTCCTACAGGAACCAAGTGGAATGTTCGGACCTTCAGTAACTCGCAATATATTACGTGCACAAAATTTACTTTAATTGTACAAGCCACGAAATCGGGTAAAATGGGCAAAAAGGAACTACACATTTAGTTTCAAGACGCTTTCTTTCCACATACAGATAATAATATTGCTCTAATCATTGATTCCTGGTCCGCTTATAATGACCTTACAGTTATGGACCCCAATCCTGACGGGAAGGTTATTGAACTTTTTAAAATCCCTTCTGGAACAACTGGACAAGTGCAGCCTCGTGACAAAACATTTTTTCGACAGTGGAAGACCGTATATCGCCAAATGTCCGAGATACTCTGTTCGAACAGCGGCATCAAGTTTGAAGTATATCAAAGAAACAATATATTGAAACTACAATCCTTTGTTCATTACCAGTTTTGTTCTCCCCGGTTTCTCAATTTGATTAAATATGCATGGTTTGCAACGCGATATGTCACTCAACGGCCATTGCCTTTTGTAACACCTGCAGAGTATTTTTTACGAACAAACAATAACACATGTGAACTTGTAGAATGTGGTGACAAATCTGTCATGCGTTGTGGTTGGTGTAAAGTGTGTTTATGTGTTGACCATTCCATCAACAATTCACATTTTTGTAATTCTTACGTTGAATAAGCTCGGGTGTCAACAGTGTGACATCCTTTTCGGCCGAGCAGATTTGTGTTTCCAGGTAGAAGCATTTTCAGCTAAACACAGGTATATTTCATTATGCTTTTCTAATGCATCAGGGTACCTAGTCTGTCATTATTCCACATCACATGTCAGACCGAGTTTACTTTCATGTACAATCTCTTGTTTTTGTTCGCACCGCATATTCATACTTATTTCTTACACAATTACACGATATGTTTACCCAATATTTGAGCCACGTTATTAGCATGTCCTTGGACCCTTTTCGTTTCAAATGTTGAGACACTTACACACTATATTTGCCTCTGATTTTTTGAGCGCACCGTTTTCTCTTTTCTATCCATCCGTGTGAACCATTTCTGGGGAGGTTTGACTATGCGATTTGATACCTTTCTATATCTTAAGCGGTTTAGGAGATATATCAAGTGTGATTAGTTTGCAACACTGCGTATCTTGCAGCCCTTGGTTTCAAACTATAATACAAGACAAGAGTACGTATTCATGAAGCACACTTCATTGTGTACATTCATCCACTTCCGTTGGTATCGCTTCCGTAATATGTGCAGTGTTGCCAAATACATGTAAAAGTACAAATCCCTGTATCTACTAAAAGGCTTCAGATCTCGAATTCGCGTACAGGGCGTTATCATAATCATGTCTACATCACTTTACCTACATGCTTACATTTGATACTTATCTGACAACTTTCTCGAGATATAGTGCATTACATAATTGAACATTGTCAATCTCTGCTGCTTTTGGTTGTCATTGTTCGCTGTTCATGATCATTCTGTTCCTATACAGGGGCATTACGATCTCTATATGTGTGGTTTCCCTTCCATATTAATTACGTTATTACTGTATGAGAAGCTCCTGAATTTGGGACTATTTTGCATATCTTTGATGCTATAGCGACCAGAGTTTGCAACACTGGCAGGTGAGAGTGGGCGTGTTTGTTTTTCCTTTCCATGCTGATTTAATATTCGTCATCAACTGACGTAGTTGCATTTGAAAAACATATAACTTTAAATTGGGTTGGCAACACTGTTTGCCCTATTACAGTGATTTTAATCTCCATATATCAGCACATGTACTGACTAAATATATGTGCAAACTGTATTTGACCTGGGTGACCCGTTTCGCACATATTACTCCATCTTAGGTGACCTCCTTATGCCTGTCCTCGTCAATTTTCGTTTGATGTTTTAGGACCCTTATACTTTGTATTAGCCGCTACGATTTTGCATGCGCTGTTTTCTCCTTACTATCATTCCATGTGCAAATTTTCAGGGTTGGTTTCGATATGAGGGGTGGGAATGTTCCCTTGTGAGAGAAATTGGTTTCAGTCAACAGTAAAAGCAACACTTTCAGTTTTTCTAATATTCTAGCACTCTTCGCGAACAAAAGTAATAACAATCAAAAAAACAAAGAAAATATACAAATACACGACCACGTTGCCTAATATAAAAATATTGATTTACCCACCTCAATACAAAGAATGCAGTTGTTTCCTGCTCATACCAAGCTCTTTCAGATCTGACATTATAGAAGAGAGTTGCAGTCACATGTCAGGCTGAGCATCTAGTCCTTTACAAAATTCCGTTGCTGTGGAAACAAGTTTTTAAAAAAATCAGTCTCGCACTAATAAGTAATAACAAAGGGAAATAGAGCTCTAATAGTCTTCTGTGCTAAATTTGGGTATTGTGTCTTCTTATTGGGTATTGGTATTGGTGTTCGGTATTGTGTATTAGTGCATTGATAATGTACTAAAAACGGGCCTCTCTGAAAAGTCAGATGCCAGACCGATGAAATTTTCGTAGTCTCTTGCTTTTAAGATCTGAGGCTTTACTTTAACGTCTAGCGAATTGTCTGTACTGGAAAGTACTGTGTGAGAGCTTCACTGATAATTCATGGGTGTTTTCTTCGTGCTGTTCCAGGAAGTTATTCAGTGTTCGATATATCAAGTTCGCCCTCTGGAGAACATGAAATCCAGAACTGCAACTTTCCTTTGAATGCAAGAATTTTTTCAGAGGCTATGAAAACAGTTGTCTTCTTTCCATGAAGAGGAAGACTAATTTAATTGTTTTTTGAGAATACGTCAGCTAAATATGCAAACTTAATCAATCATAGTTCGTCAATTAGCTTTTCTTCGATACAGGAATTATTATCATTTAGGAAAACATGTACTTCATCTCTTAGTTCAAACAGACGCACCAGTGTTTTCCCGCGTGACAACCATAGCACTTCTCAATGGAGCAATAACGATGCGCAAACACTTCCCACACCTTCACATAAAATCTTGAATAGTCGTACATTCAGCTGTCTAGATTTTATAAAATTGACTATTTCCACAACATCGTCAAGAACAGTTGCATGCCAGTGAAGAATGTAATGGATTCTTCTTGAGCTTTTTGCAACCAATTTCATTCAAGGGACAGCACCTGCACATTTTCCAACCATTGCAGTCGTACCGTCTGTGTAAACGTCAATATATCTATCCCACGTAGTGTTTCCCACAAGACGAGATTGAGATTGTCTCGTCTCGAAAATGTCACGTCTCGTAGAGATACATATTGTATATTACAACAGAGTTATGTATCGTCTCGTTTTCCATAGACATCTCTTGGACTCGTTTGATCTCGTGAGCAAAGCCAATACCACGATACGCCATATTCTTGAAAACATATTTAGGAGCTTACGTATTTCATCTATTGTCGCTTTAGATGGCAATAGTTCACACTAAAGGTTCAATTCGTGTAGTGAATTTTGTCAAACGTATCTCACAAATACAAGAAGTACCATCAGTCGTGGCACTTCGGTCCATTTGAAGAGAAAGATGGCTGGACTTCAAGCGACGGATTAGATCATTCTTCATATTAGCTGCTAGATCTTTAATTTGTCGAGACACTGTGTCATTCAAATATGGAACGAGAAATATTTATTTGGCCGAATGCTCATCCAATACACACTTAACCAAGTCAACAGCACAGGATTTAATTAGCGTCTCTGCTACTGTGTGGGTTACCCGGCTTGAGGTATTCGGTAGGTGAAAAGATAAGATGCAACAATTGCCTTCTCGTTTTTTTAAAAATGAAATGCCTAAAGATTTTTAGTTTTTATTAATTCATTACGTTTGCGCGAAAAAAATAACAGAGATTATTTTTTTACTCGTAATGTTTGGATTCAAAATAACGACGCGGTTCAGCAGGAAATATGGAGTTTTCAGGTAAAAAAACAAACTGGGGTGGTTTACAAATGGAAAGGAATGGTAACTTTGATCATAATTGCGTTTGTTATTTACGTAATAGTGTGTTCTTCTTGGGGCAGTACACTATTTCTTTACTTGAGCATATATATTACCTTATTCCACTATGAATTGTTTCATCGTTGTCACGTGTTGAAGGGGCTGGCCACTTCCTCTTTATGGTGGTGTTTTCTATATACTTGCTACTTTTAAAGATTAAATAGGTGCATTGAAAATCAGATTGAGTTGATATAACTTTTACTTTCTAGACTTCGGAAAATTTTGCTGAGTACCATTAATACGTGAATTGAAGCAAATATGTAGAGAATGTACAGTCAATCCATGGCGAAAGGGAAGAAGTTCAACGATTATTTAGGAATCTTTGTTGTCGATACCAGAACTTTTTCAAGGACAGTGCCACGGAACTCCGGTGGAACCATCGTGGAGCTCCAAGGCTCCACGGAGCACACTTTGAGAACCGCTGCTTTAGTGATACTTCAATCATCCCATGCAACATTTGGCTTCCTCAACACTTGCATTAGTATTTTCCTGTTGACTTGATCCAATGCTTTATCTAAATGATCAAATGCTGTTTACACTTCTGTTGAATTTTCTCACCTAATGTGCTTAACAAACCGATGGCGTTAGTTAGGGAAAAAATACTGTAATGCAATAAATAGTGTCAACGTGTGTTTGGCGATATTGTCAGTGTTTGTCTGAATGCTGAAATCGTTTGGAAACGCTCAGCTTTCATAACATTCCCGAGCGAATAGTTGTCACAAACAACCAGGTTTAGAGTTTTTCCTCAACAAGGAAAGTTAGTATTGCAAAATCAAATTGTGACAGTTCGGATGAATGTCATTCGTGTGTCCAGACATCGACTCCCCCCCCCCCCTCTCTCTCTCTCTCTATGTGTGTGTGTGTGAGTGTGTGTATGTGTGTGTGTTTAATAGGCAGAGGAAGGAACAGAATGCAAATAAACAAGAAAGCTGTGAATTAGTGCAAACTATTTTGTTTAACCTGTAAACAACTATATTTATTTGTTCGATCGAAGGTTGACATGTATGTGTCAGCCTATCTAATTATATCGCAGTTGGTACATTAAATCAAAGATCCTTATATTTGATCGAGCTTTTGCAACAAAGAACTTTCTTGTTGTAAATTGAATATGTTTGGCTTTTAATCTTTTTATTTATTTATTTTAAATTAAGGAATTGTGTATAAACCAAGGACCCGTTCAGAAGACGTCCTGGGAGTGTTCACTCTTCTTCCCGAAACTCCTTGGTATTTGGAAACTTAGTATAATTTCTACAGCAATATATATGCACATTCAAACCCAGGGAGAGAGATTACGATATCCCACAAAAGCTTGCACCCCTTTCGAAAGGAATTTGAAGATACATTTCCGGCACATATGTCTAAGATCGTTACAGATCTAATGTATAATGTCTCTTGATGAACACATCTTTCGGAAAGAGAAACAGTCAGGGCCTTTATTATTGGTACAATTGGGGCATTCGTCTGGGGAGATTTAGAAAAAGTATCGACGTTATCACTCAGGACGGTTGATGTGAGTAGTAGAGTCCGACCCTGTGAAGCATGCGTAGTTCATCCCAAGTCAGATCGACTTTTTGCCTCTTGATCACGGAGGCAGGGGTCACGAATAGTGTTTAGGGAGTGCCTAATCTGGCTCCACCAAGATGTCTTGAGTTAGTCTCTAATTCGATAGGGCAAGTGAAAATTAATTGTCTGGTCTGATAAACACTTTAATTGGATATGGTAACGAAAATTAATTATATGGTCAGGTAAACAGCATTTTGGCTACTGTTCTAACTGGACTATATTCAGATATAAAAATTTTATCAGATTCCTATCCCTTAATAATCTCCAGACTTTTCCTATACCACTCCTTTATATGAATCCAAAGATTTTTGTTCTATCTGATATTTCCATTTCGAACAATTAAACGGTTGATAGCCAAAACCCGACAAGTTCAGAGACAACTTTGTTCCTTTAACTGTAAGTGACATTTACTGTATTAATCAGTTTCTACTCATATCCATTGTTTCTTCCCTGCATGCTTTCGGGAAGGCTTTGACCCCCAGAGATTTTAAATTGCTCCGCCGAAAGAATTAGTCTCAACACGTGTATTATTCGTACAGTCACGGAAATATGTACTGCTGGAGACTAGCAGTTATTTACTCTATGGAATAGCATTTAGTTTCTATTTACCTTGTATTTATGGACTAGATATGCACACCCTTTAGACTAAGCCTGCCACATCTGTTCCTCAGACACGTTACGGTTTAATCGCCTGTCTGCCCGATAAACACAATTTAAATAAAAAGTTAAATGTTAGTTTTTATTCAAATCCCGCAGTACATATGTAATGTGTAACATTTTTATATTTTTAAAGTTGAGTGTTTTCTCCAAAATGGCTACTTTTCGTTGTCTACACTTCCTCTTTCTAATGCTTCTGAATTTAAAATTTTCAATACGTAATCTATCTTGATTGGCTGTCAGCTTGTAGCGTGAGTCAAATCTGATTGGCTCACGAAGGTCAGAAGCGGGAAGTCAGGACGTTGGAGGAACCTTGTGCTGCTACAGGCAGTTGGTTTTACGAATGCCGTCGGGGCTGGTTGTAAATGCCGTCGGTAATAGTTGTGAATGCCGTTGGTGAAGGTTGTGTTAATTTC